>JAOTRH010046234.1:0-19737 GCA_034768845.1 Heliamphora exappendiculata | reverse complement strand
TTGTATGGCTGTAAATTAGGAAGATATGGCTGATTGTATGGCTGTAAATTAGGTAGTAATTAGTCAATGATTATAAACTAGGAATGTATTTTTATTAGGTAGACTAATTAGTGATTCATTTCTTAGTTTAGACCCTTGTATTTCTATAAGTAGAGATTAGTGTAATTTAGGATTTGATTGAATGAATGAGAAAATTATTTTCAAACTGTACTCTCTGTCTACAATGACGTTCTGTATAAACTTTGTCGGAGTGTCCTTTTCCAATGACACGTCTGTTTTGAAGGACTTTCAGTTTTCACCATTTTTCAGAAAAGAAAAATGGTAGTTAAAACTCTGCATTTGTTAAGTACTAGTACACAGATGGACATATGTATATTGATGCACATGTCTGTGGGAGACCCGGCTCCTTTTCTTTTTCATTATCTATATATTCGATGTGTTGGTTTTTGCTTCATCATTTTATAACAGCATGTTATATGCGTTTTATGCTTGTTTGGGTTTAGAGAGGCTGGTTTGGTTAGTTGGTTGGTTTTGGGTTTGTGAACCTTTTTGAACTTTTTTCGTCGGCTGGACACTGGAGAAATTCTGTTTGTTGGCAGTAGCTTTTCAGTCGGCTGAAGGGGTGAGTTCAGTCGACTGACCTGTGGCAGTGGGGAGTTTTTGGTTTTCCAGTAGCTTTTCAGTCGACTAACTTGGTGGGTTCAGTTGACTAACTTCCTGTGCGGGGCTGAGCCTATAAATATCAACCTTATGTTAGATATTTTCAAAAACTTATCTTCTAGTGCAAGTTTCTTTTTTTCTCCACCTTCTCTCTAACTTTTCGGTGGGCCCGAGCTTAGTTTTTGGCGATCGGATAGTGGATTCTTAGTATCCGTGTCGAGGGCTTCGCGTTTATCCGGATGGAATCTCATTTCGCCAAAGTTTGATTTTCGAGGCATCGAGTTTTTGACTCAATGAGGTAGGATTCTAGACTTTCCTGTCTTTAAAGGATACTTTGTGCGATTATATGTTTTTCTACCATTGAAAAATGCTATAAATGTTGGATTTTATGTTTAAACCATGTTTGTTTGAATAAAAAGACACGTTTTGCATATTTCTTGGTTTATTACATGTTGGACGTGTGGAGGTCTGTGGTTTTCAAAAGGTGGTTTGAAAACGGAGGGATTTATGTAAAGTCTTGAAAATCGTGTTTTGGAGGTTTGGAGCTAACTCTCAGGGTTGA
Source organism: Heliamphora exappendiculata (assembly GCA_034768845.1). Lineage (NCBI taxonomy): Eukaryota > Viridiplantae > Streptophyta > Magnoliopsida > Ericales > Sarraceniaceae > Heliamphora > Heliamphora exappendiculata. The sequence goes on along the minus strand of JAOTRH010046234.1, from coordinate 18,515 downwards.
GTCTCGGTTTTTGAAACATTTTGGTGAAAACGATAGAAACATTCTGAAAATATTGTTTGGTTTCCATGGTTAATGGATGACGTGGCGAATGGCTGTTGGATGTTTTGTACATGATTAATGTACGGCTTTAAACGTTTTCGTAGTAGAGCTGTGTTGGTTTTTAAATGATTCGATCGATGTGCCGTGACAGTGCTTATGTATTTGGGCCGCCTTTGCTTCTCGGTGAAGGTTCGGAAATTTTGCGCAAGTAGGTGCTTTGCTCATTCGAGTTAATCCCTGTAAATGAAGTGATTGCCCCAGTGAGAGGTGTGCATTGTCGTGGCTCTATATAGAATTTGTCATTATCTAGCGGGTCTTTGTATAGCTTGGGTCTAGAGTAATGGGTAAGAGTTTATAGTTAACTTTGTCCCGGGTGTGACAGAGTCGATACTTAGAGATCATTGTTGGTTGTACAAACCGTGTGAAAAATAGCGTTTTATTACTGTTTTCTTTAACTGTTGAGCGTTATTTGCATTGTATGAAATGCGTGGTTTCAAGGACAGAAAATCGTTTGGTTTTAGGGATGAAAAACCATTTTGAGGCTCGTGTAGTCGAGTCGGTTTTATGCTATGTGATTACATATCCTGCTTTATTTTCTCATAGTCTGTTTATATTGGGTTTCGGTTCACGTTGTGGGATTTGTGAAAATCTTTTTCAGTTGACTGTGATCACGAGAGATGGGCTTGAGGAGCCGAGGTGATAAAAGACCTTTTTGCAGTTTTTTTTTTGTATGGGATCATGTACTGTTACATGTATTGTTTGATCTTGGAAGAACGTTTTGTAAGCTTTGTAGCGATATACTATGCATGTATGGAATGCATGTTTATTTTGGAGAAGGACCCTGGATTTTGGGGTGTGACAGTGTGTGTGTAAATATATTTGTGTTGGGTGCATGTATGAGTGTGTGCATGTTTACATGTATGGATCGGAATGTGTATGTGCAAATTTACTTTTCCTTTGGCTGTAGTTGACTCTTAAGTGATTTTCTGTAGGATCCAGCTCGTGCATGCTATGGACCAAAGCATGTTGAGGTTGCCCATGAAAGAATGGCTGTCCAAACCCTTCTCATCACTGATGAGCTCTTCAGGTTAGTATTATCAGCATTTTGCTTTGGGTTTCAAGACACACCAACTCCTAGCTCTTTTTTGCATCTCGTTGCTAGCTTTGAAATCCAAAATGATGATCCTTGTAAACTGCAAGGAAGTGATCCTTGGAAAAAGTGCAAGCCTTAATTTTATCTTTGGAGGACAAATAATTCCTGATAATTATTTTATATGACCATGAAATCTTATTTCTGTGAAGTTATCCATTTTAGATTTCCTAAATTTCATTAACCATATCTTGCTTAATATTATCATCATGATGTCATTCTTTATGAATTTGGGGTTCTTAATTTTGAATATATTCAAGATTATTTTAACCTATCTAATTTTTTCAGTTAGTATTTTTGTCAATTATTGATGGCACAAAATTTGTAAATTCTTAAAAACTTATTTTGTTTTGTAAAAATATAACCAACTTATTTATCTGGTTAGTTCTTATACAATCGAGAAGGAAAAACTCTTTAAATTAACATATTTTAAAGTATTTCCTTTTGTACCATCTGCTGAATTCAGGGAATTTATATTCTTTCCCACCTTGGGTTTCAAATTGACAATTAATTAGGCTCTATATTTCAATCACGCATTTAAAATGGATTAAACATCTTGGAATTCAGGAATCACCAATGTCAATTAGTTTTCTTCTATGAAATGGGATTAAAAAACTGGAAAATATGGAGTACGTGCAAATTTATAGGGGAAGTTTTGGTTTACAGATGAATCATGAAATTTAGTTGTGTTGTGTGTGTGTGTGTGTGTGTGAGAGAGAGAGAGAGAGAGAGAGAGAGAGAGAGAGAGAGAGAACTATTGTCTATAATATGCTATGTTACATCAACTCTTCTAAATGGATAAAGCACCTTTACGAGGCATTCAACACTCGAATAAAGGTGTATGCTATGTGCTATGTTACAAGGACTCTTTTAAATCTATATAGTTTTCCACTTTCAGTTTTAATTTTTATCATTGCATTGTTAGATGTAGTGACCTTGTGGGCAACAAAACGACTTTCTCTACCACTGACCTATGGTTCCTAGGCGGAATATACCAGCCTAGACTTAGAAGTAAAATGCACAAGGCCTGTGAGATCAAGGGTTCACTTCCCTCTTAAGATTGCTCACTCCTTGCTTCCTTTTGGTGGCAGGGGGAAGGGAAGTGCAGCTAAAGTTGGTTAAAAACGTGAAAGATTGATGTATAATTCTTAAAATACGCATCCTTCCACACCATTTGATAAAGGTGCAGGAGGATGAGGAGAGGAGGAGGAAGTTGACTACTTGACTTCGTGAGCCTACTTTAAATAACTCGAAATACTCCCCAAATATGATGAATTCTCTCTTACCACCTGTTTGATGATGCTTTCACCTTAATTTTTCTGTTGTTTTTTTCTATTTTCTTTTTGGCCAGCCCTTTTATGTATAGCATTTCTTTTAACTTTGGCGCGCACTATGCTAAAACCCCTATTTGGTTGAAGTTTTAGGTATGAAATTCCTTCTTTTAGCATTAATGATTTCTTATTCTCGCTTTGGCACTGCAGGAATTCCGATGTAGTGACAAGGCAAAAATATGTCCACTTGGTCAATTCGGTGAAGGACTCAGGGGGCACTGCTCTAATATTCTCATCCATGCATGTGTCTGGAGAACGTAAGTACCTTTTCTCCATTATCTATTCCCATTTCAGTTGTTATACCTTCGTTTTTACATCATTATGATGTATGGAATTCCTAATAAATACATTGTGGTTGTCTTGGCCGGTGAAATATGTTTGTTTGTGTTTTGTAAAAAAAATTTGAGATATCTTTTTTAAATTGTGAACACATTTCTATGGTAGAGGATCAATTGATGATTTGTGACTGAGATCACCTACAGTAGTTCTGTTTGCTTTCCTTTTTTCTTTTATTCTTCTTTTTCTAATGTTTTTATTGTTTTTTCATTTTATCAATCTCAATTTAGATTCTCTAAACTTGTTGTCATATCGGACCACAGAACTGGCGCAGCTGACTGGCATTGCGGCTATTCTTCGGTTTCCTTTACCAGACTTGGAAGACATTGAGATGTGATAAAAGAAATTGGAGTCTAGACCTAATTATTCATTTCTGCTCCTACGTGATTGTGTATTTTATGGTTTTTTATCCACACACACACACACACACACACACACATATATATATATATATATATATATATATATATATATATAGGATTATAGATAGATAGATAGGTTCCCCCCCTCCACAAAAAAAAAAAAAAGGCAAGGGAACTTGTGGATGGGCAGTGCAAGGGGTAGTCGTCATTTTTATGTAGCAGTATCTTTGTGAAATGTTATAGCTCATGCCTCTTGCCTTCAACCCCGCCTTTTTGCTCCAGTGCTATTTATTTGTGAGCTCCTAATTTGTAATAAATTTCAAATAGGTTGTTTTGAAGAGCAGCGTTTCTTTTGATCCAAAGAGCTCCCTCAGTTGTAATAATTTGCTATGCATCAACAGGAAAACCTTTATAAGAGTTCCCTTTCAATTATGTTCAGAGTTATAGTGTTTTACATCATGTTATTTTATGTTAATGAATGCCCTTGTATTCTGTTGACCTATAGAATTAGAGTTTTATAATTATATTGCGGTTAGAATTATAAAGTTTTATAATTATATAGCGGTAAGGTATAGTAGGTTTTGTAGAGAATGAAATCAATTGGGTGGAGATATAAGGAGAGGCAAAAAAATACTAAGGGCACCAGGGTATTCCCCGAGCGGTAAAATAGGGTTGGTTTCAAGGCCCGAATTAGGGGTGCCAAGTTTTATGGTATTTTTTGCCTCATTATTGTATACTTTTTAGTTATAGTAAATTCTCTCTTATTTGTTGATATAGACAGGTTATGCCAAATCACATAATTTTTTGTGTGATTATTTTTTTGAGTGTGCATGAATGTGTTTTCGTTTGCGGGATTGTAATTAAATCTTAACAAGTGGTATAAGAGCCAACGGCTGACGATTTAAAGTTGCGGTGGGAGATCGGAGGATAGGTATATTATTTTTTCTCTCGATTTGTATAGATCAAAGAATGTTTATTTTGACAGGAAAAATAAAGAAAAAAAATGATGGCAACTTGTTATGGCGTACAAGGTAAAACACGATAAATTAGACATTCAAAATTAGTTGTATATGGAATTAAATTGTACGGTGATTTTTTGATTCGACATATGAAGGGCATTCAATACAACTTGGCCAATAGGTGGAGTGTCGACGGACACATCGACGAATAGGGATAGAAAATCTTAGTATATGGGTGCGGGCTATGCTGGTTTGTGTGGCGTATTGATGATGACAGTAGAATCGATAATGACATTGGTTATTTTTAGGGTGGTTTACAGAATTTAAAATAAGGTGAAGATTGTTAAGTATGTATTATATTCTACGAATTTATATAATTAGGGTTTTACTTTTAAAATTATAAGACGGTTAAGATTTTAAGGCTTTATAATTATATGGTAATTAGAATTTTTGTATTTTTCTATATATATGGACCTTATAATTTTAGTAGGTTTTGTAGAGAGTTAAATAAAAAAGGTTGAGATGTAGGGAGAGACGAAAAAATATCAGGGGCACTGGGATAATTTTTGAGTGGGGGAACAAGATTTGTTTTGAGGTGAGTTATGGGTGTCAGGTTTTTCGGATATTTTTGGCGCTATGATTATATACTATACCGTTATATTGAATTATTTTTTTCACCTATGAATATAGGTAGGTTGAATTGAACTATAAAAATTTTTGCGTGATTTTTTTTTAGCATAGAGATGGATGTGCTTCCATTTGCATACGAGAGTATGTAATTAAATCCGAACAATTTTTTTATGCGAGTGTTAACCAATACCAGTGATGTTATAGAAAATTAATCAAAATTGTCAAGTAGCTTACATTTAAACATCGCTTTAGGGTCGTAACTCTAAATTTGAAGATTTTGTGTTCGACTTATGGGTCATCAATGAGTCGGGCCGGGCCAGCTCAACCTGCATAATTTGTGCCCAGGCCTGCTTATGTGCCATCCCCGATAGGCTATTTTTTGTGACGAACCAGGAAAGTTAGGGCAAGTAGAATTAGCCCGCAAAATTAGTGTTTAGGCCCATTCATGGGTCATGCCCAACGGGTTATTTTTTTGTAGCGGCCTGGGCGGTTCAAACTTAAACTTAAATGGTTAAATTCAAGCCTTACCTGATAGGCTTAGTCAAGCTGGGCTAGTAGTGGGTTAATTGGTTTTTATATTTTTTTGATCGGATTTATTTATTTTGTAGAGCTCGTTGAATTTATTATTCATGCAAAAAATAAAATCCATCTAATATCTTTAGCTACTTGGTTGGAAAATATTTGTTGAACTATTTTAAAAAAAAATCATATTTACTATTTATTTATTTGTAAATAAGTGTAATCTATTCACATAATTACATATATCGGATTAATTTTATTTTTTGCAAAAATAATAACCTTGACAAGCTTTACATAATGAATGAATTTGGTCAAAAAAATATATTCAAATGATTCATTTAAATTGGAATAATATTAATGAATCAAGTGATTCATTTAAATTGACAAACTAGTTTAATGCCTCAAGAGTTAGGATCTCGTGGATGGAAGAAGGCACTAGAAGTTTGGAACGGATCATGTTAAGGATAGTTTTAGTGCAGGCAGTGGGCGGGTTGGTGGCGGGCCTTTTTGGGTCGGGTTATTGGGCGATGCGGGCTCCAACAAGTATATTCAACCCCAACCCAAGTATTATTCGGACAGACTTGGCTTACCTGAGCATTTGGCTTGGGCTAGGCTTTAGCTCAACGGGCCGGGTGACATAGACCGGATAACGGACTAACGGGTAAAATAATAACACTTAGTTTGACCCTGTGATTTTGGCTGACAACACCTTTTCTTACCAAGTAAACGAGTCTTGCGGGCCGGTTTACGTACTCGTGGGTTTACTATGCAGAGTGAGTCCAAAGTGACCATGTTTGGAGTAGAAATAAACTTAGGTTAGCAATATCTTGTCTTACTTGATGTGTGGGTTTTTTTTTTTTTGCAGTTGAGTTTGCTCACCCATATTAGGTTAGGTTTAATGGAATCCTATATGGGGCGAGTTTTGGGCCATTAGAATAAAAAAATAAATTGTCCCAATTGTTTGGGCAAGTAAATTTGGCCCCTCAAATCGCCCTTTTTTGTGGTTATCTGTTCTCTCCATAGGTGCAATTGGGAAAAGTCGGGATAGAACCAAAGCCTGGACGGAACATGAGGTTGATCCGAGAAACCACTCATACTGTTATGCTTTGTTTGAAATTATATATATTGTGTGTGTTGAAAATCGTTGGCACAATGCAAGCCAATCCAATTGGCCTATTTTTTATGATCCCGAACAAACTAGAGGGCCAAACTCCTATTTGCCGAACTCACAAAGTCTGATTGCACTGCTCCCTATTCTTGCAAGGATTAGAACATTGTTAGTGTTTTTTGGTCAGATTTGATTAGGAAGCACTCCGACGTTCAAGTTAGACTGGGGTATTTGCCTTTTTATAGGGGTCAGACCTGGGTTGTTGAGTCCTCTTGAGACTCTGCTACTATTCCATTATCCCTAACTTATCAGGGATTTTGCTTTATGTTTAAGCAGTCATATTTACCTTAGAATGGTTTCTCCTCCTTCCCTGAACTGATTGTTGTAGCGGCGAGATCCTCTTCGGCGATTATCTCGCCCAAGGCTCTAGGCTAGCTTTTATCCCAATGGGGGTGGATGTTCATGGAGTCTTTCTAGGGTGACCCAAATTGGCTGTGATTATGGGCTGGACTCTAGGTTTGTACTTATCATGGCTTGCCCTTTTTAGGTGGGCCAAACTCGATCGTGGGCTACCATATTGGGTGGCTCGGATAATGGTTTGTCCAAATTGGGCCTTAAGCCTAATCTTTAATCCACCTTCAACTGTCCCCAACTCTGGCCTTCACTTTACCCGAAGAGCTTAATGAAGGGTTAGAGCTCTTGCTTTTGTTTGGTGAGTATAGATTCTTTCGTTTGAAGGTTTATGTTTCCCTTTTCTCTATAGCCTCTATTCGGTGTTTGGTTATTGCAAGTCGCGCAATCCTTTCACCTCTGTTTTCTGTTCGATAGCTATTGTTGAGCCTCCAAATGATGACGTGGAAGGCTAGGATTGGCATTTGGAGAAGCACGTGCCACCTTGGTAAACCGAGGTGTCTTTTAAACAGTACGGTGCATTAATTGCGCTTTTAACGTTTCGATTTAACGAGTATAAAAACCCATTTCACACTCCATTTTTCACCTTTCTATCATTGCCATCACCACTTAAGCTTTCTCGAACCAGTTTTTGTGTTCTTCAACGATAGACCCAGAAACTGGTGAAGAAATACAATTTTTTTTGTGTCGTTTTGGTTCGACATTCCTTGTAGGCTTCTCTTTTTTCTTTCTCGCTGCTTTTATTTTTTGCATTGAGGCGAGTTTGCTTTGCTTTTTTTTTTAAATGGGCAAACTCAGAAAATTGGTATCGATGCCAGAGGCGATGCATAACTTCTGGCCTAGAAACCAAATCCCAAACGATGTTGTAATTACTCTAGCTAATATCGAAAAATCGTGTGAAGGGAATTGAAAAAAGTCTCCTCGTCCACTGGTTGCCATAGTGGAAGGGGGAGTTCGGTTCTCCTTTCATCCTCTTGCTCGCTAAGCTCTTCAGCATTACCGAGTAAGCCCTATGCAAGTATCCTCTAACGTGTTTAGAGTGATCATTGGGGTTGTTGAGCTGAATCAAATTCTAGATACCAATCTTGGTACATGGGATATTGTGTACTGCTATAACATGGTTCAACATTCGACAAGATCTTACTATCTCAAAGCCAAGAGGGCAGATGAGAAACTTGTGATCAAATTACTAGATTCTGGCAAGGATGTTGAAGATAACTTTGTCTACATTACTAAGAATTTTGAATTCGATCCTGGTGAAGAAGAGCACAACATCTTCACTGTTTTCCGAAAAGACGGCCTTAGCCCCAGTAGTTTCATCACCACCACCTATTAGCTTTCATGACTCACTTGATTTTTATTCCTTGTTCTCATAAATTCCTTTGATTGCATAAGTGAAATTGCTAATAACAAATCCTAAAGAGTTTAGCCCGGTGTACATATAAAAGACGTCCATAAGGTTTGGAATTACAAAGGACTTCCCAAACAGAGAGGGTTGGGTCGAGTAGCTCATATATTACTCAAATACATCCCAACGTATTGGTCTTTTATTCGATCAAGCTCAGAAGGAGTATGAATAGCTGCAAGTTCTTCGACACTGTGGTGCCAAAATTTTGGAGTTTTTGTTGGTCAAAAATAAAAAAATTCAAAAGATGTATAGAAAATATTTTAACATATTGAAAACTAAAATTTGAAAACTCTTTTTTGTTAAAAATGGAGTCACTACTTGATTTTTGAGAAAAATCAAGAAAAACAAAAATAGGCTACTAATCTTTAAAGCATTAACCATAGAAAAAGGTTTCGGGGGCTAAGATACGAATCGGAGAAGGTGTTAGGCATCCCGTTCGCCCAACTGTAAGGTTGGTATCTACTAATCATCATTGATTTTTAATAAAATTTCTCAAATACATGCAAATATAGAAAATGAAGATGAGCAGAGAACATTCAAAATCAAATACATAAAATACATAGCACATGTATATAAAACACCGTAAAAAAGTAAATAAAAAAATTTCTAAGTCTTACAGCATGCAATTTTTAACTAAAAGATATATGAAACAAACCCGCATGCATTAGTTTCAATAAAAGAAAAAAAAATGCTAAAATCAAAATCATGCTAAAATGGACATGAACCTTCTAACAATACTATTAAATAACCTAAAATAACCTAAGTTATTCCAAAACATGATTTTAAAGAAAGAAAATAAAACACGCATTTTACCAAAATAATTTAGATAAACATTAATATGATTAATTTTTATTAAATAACCTAAAATAACCTAAGTTATTCCAAAACATGATTTTAAAGAAAGTAAATAAAACACGCATTTTACCAAAATAATTTAGATTAATATTAACATGATTAATTTTTAATAAAGAGAAATGTTAAACTAGAAAAAAAAGTATGTGAAAATCTTATATTAAAGCTTAGCAAATAAAGAAAATATTTAAACTAACAACAAAAGTTTTATAAGAAAAATCCATTAAACCAAGAATAAAAGGTTTTAAAAGAAAAATGAAGATACTAAAACTTAAGAAGTTAAAATTAACACTATTTGAAAATATTATTCGAAGAGAAAATTAAACTAATGAAGCTTAAACTAAGAGATTATAGAATAAACATAAGAAAATTAAACTAACATTAAACGATTTGATGAGAAAAGAAAAGAAAAAAAAAGAAATATTATTAAAAAAAATTAAATTAATATTAAAAAAAATACGAATGTAAATAACGACAATTACATAGCAATATAATAGCCGTTAACTAGAAAATATAAAATATTGGTATAATATTGATAATTACAATCATATGTATGTAAGTGCTTGAATTATAATAATAACGACATCGTTAGTCGTATTGCCAATTATGTCAGAACTAATTAATGAATTAACAAATTTAATGCAAGTGTACAATGTGAGCGAAGCAAACAAACTAAATAAGCTAACATTTGAGTTAAAACAGGAATATAGCTTGTCACGCTCCAAACCCCACAACACCATTTTGAAAATATCTTTAGTTGGAAAACCCTTAACACAAAAATATTTTAACAGTTGAAATAAAAAGAAGTACCAAAGGTTCACTCTCATAAACAGAATACATTATGTCCACACATGCATAAGGTTATCGCCTTAAGACGTACAAAACTTGCATTTAGAAACAGGCATCACATGTAAAAGTACATGTCCAAAACAAAAGGAGAACTCCCTCCAGTCTTCCACCACCACGGGCATCTCTAGGTCAACTCCACATAATCATTTTCACCTGAAAAAGATTTGCACAAAATCCCACATCGTGAGCCGAAACCCAATAGAAAAAGACTATAAAGCCATAAAACAAGATATGCAATTATAGTACAAGATATGCAATTATAGTACAAGATGACTCACTCACAGGAGCTAAAAAGGTTTTTCATTCAAAACCCACAAGTTTTTCCTTCAAACTAACACAACCCTCAGAAATAGTTTTATCTCATAAAACCCACGTTTTCTTCCTTAAAGCCATGTATTACCAATAATGCAAATATCGTCCCACAGTTAAGGAAAAATAGTAGTAAAATAGTATTCTCCACTCGGGCCATACAACCGATGAAGACAAGATAAAATGAATCATATATACCGACTTTGCCACTCACAAGGATAAATGTAACAACTATAGACTCATACCCATTACTCTAATCCTGAACCACTTAAGGCTTGCTAGGTAATGACAAGTTCTATACGGAGTCACAACAATAAAGTCACTCACGAAGGCACTCGGCTCTTTATGGATTTTCGCAATCGATGGAAGAAGCATCCAAATCACGTTTACGGGGATTAACCCGAAGGACCATAGAGAACCTACTCTGCGCACGTTTTTAGACTTTCACCAAGGAGTAATAGAAGCCCAACTCAATACACCCACTGCCACGGTATATCTATGAAAATTATTTAAAAACTGTTACGTAGGTCGACTACGAAAAATTATTTCTACAATTATACATCAACATGTATAAAGATCCATCCATCAACATGGAGATCAATAAAACATTTCAAAACCTCCCATTGTTTCCATCAATGCGTTTAAAAGCTGAGACTCAACCCTGAATGTTAGCTCCAAACCTCCAAAAACACGTTATTCACAATGTTCACAAATCACCGCGTTTTCAAACCCACCTTTTTGAAAACTACGAACATCAACACATTCGAATAAGGAAATAAACCAAGAAAGACATAAAAAAAAAATACTTTTTACCTAAAAAATAAGATTTAAACATGAAAATAACATTTAATGTATTTTCTACTTGGTGAAAACACATATAATTGCACGTAACACCCTTTAACAATAATAAAGTTTAGGATCCTACCTTGGAGAGTTAAAAACTCGACGTCTCAAAACTAAACTTCGTCAGAACGAGAATTCGTCTAAATGGATACAAAGCCAACAGCGTGGATAACAAAGATCCGCAAACAAAACGTTGAAAACTAGGCCCGGGCAAACAAAAAATGTGGAGAGAATGTGGAGAAAAGGTGTAGAGAGAGAAGAGAACTAGAAAAAGATACTTTCAGGCTTAAAAACAAGGTTGCCAGGCTTTATAAATTTTACGCTAGGCTATCACCGCTCGAGCGGTCCTTGCCGACATAACACACTATTATGCCCCACTCGAACCCCGCTCGACCCCGCTCGAGCGGTCCCCACTGACCCAACTCTCTGTCACAGGCCCGTTCAAGTGGACAGACCACTGCTCGAGCGGCCGTCACTGGGTGAAAATAGAATTAAAAGAACGAGACCGAACCCCGTATGCATAACACACATGCCTAAACATACTGTTCTAAACAACATAGAAGTATACACCAATGCCGAAGATATATGCATAACGAAAAGAACAGGTAAAATACATATATCATGTAAAGAAAACGAACCCGGGTCTCACATAGCTAATTTACCAAACTAACCACATTCATTACAAAGCAAATATAAGGACATATGCAAGATAAAATAATTAAATTAACCCGGCCACTCCAAAGAGATAGAAAATGGAGATAGAAAAATCAGAAATCCAAACAGAATACCTAGATCGCTAGTGAATCCTCGAGTCGGGAAATGGTGATCGGCAGTCTAATCCTCAAGCGATGATCCAATCCAAGTTAGGGTTTTTGAGTTTCAGTGTTAGAGGTTCAGTTCTTGATGCTTCAGCAGGGGTTCGACGTCAGGGCTCGTACTCTCTCGATGCTTCGGTAGAGTCTCTCTCACAATTCTTCTTTCCTGAAAAACGTACTAGGAGTATGGTATTTATAGAAATTTTCAACCAATGAGATGCTGATATGTTTTGGGATACGTTAGGTCATTTAGAGTTGGCGGTAGCCGTGCTTAGCGTAGGAGGTCGCTACAAAAATCAAGCTTTCAAAAGTTTCTTATGGCGGTCGCCACAATGAAGTTGGCGATCCTATGGTTTGAATGTCGTGGTCGCTGCCTTTGGCTAGGATTTTTAAGAGTTTCTTGTGTAGGTCATCATAATGAGCATGATGACCCCGAGGTTCCAATATGGTGGTTCAAGATGATTTCACTTATTTGAAGGTTTTGATTATTGAGTTCAAATACTGAGCTTGGATCATTTTTCAAGGATCATACTAACGCACCATTTCACTTGTTTTTATTATCGGATTCACCTGGATCAACCTAAGATTGGCAGGGTCAAATTGGAATGTCTACAATTACCCTTCTTTGTTATAACTTACTTAGCAACGCGCGATGCAACTTATATCAAAGATCCAGAGACAACATCTATTTAACCGAGTCGTCAATCTTAGGTCACAAACACACAAGTATGCATATGATGTTGTTCGTACTCGAATTTCTATCGAGCTGCTTACGTACCCCTTTGTTAGGGATCAAACCAAAACGTAGTTCTTGAGGCAAATACATAGATACAAGATACTAAACATGATGCAGATACTAACATGATGCAGATACTAACATGATGCAAATACCGATATGATCAAATAAACTCTAAAGATCGAATCAAGATATAAAGGGAACACAAACAAATAATAAGTCAAAGATCAAATCTAGATTTAAGAACTCGACCGAAGATAAAATAATTAAAAAATTGAGTCAATATCCTAAAAATTATTTTAATCGAGGAAACAATAATGAATTGATAGGTCAAGTCAATACCTAAAAATTAGGGACGAAACACGGGATAAAAATAATTAAAAACTAAGTCAAGACTTAAAACTATTTTCATCGGGAATGATAACCACAAATTAATAGATCGAGTTAAGACCTAAAAATTTAGAACGAAAAACAAGATACAAGTAATTAAAAAATCGAGTCAAGATTTTAAAATTAAATTATCGGGAGAACACTACGAAGAAATTCATCAAGAAAAGCACACAAGACTTATTTTTGAAAAACACACAAGAATTAAAAATTATTTTTTAAAAACTCCCAAAGTATTGAAAAACAATTAAGAACATTTTAAAATAATTAAAACAATCAAGTGTTTGAAAAACATTTTTGGAAAAACACACCAGAGTTAAAAAAAACATTTTTAGAAAAACACAAAAAAATTAAAAACTTTTAGAAAAGTTAAAGAACTTTTTAGAAAAACAACCAAATTTATTTTTGCAAAGCTCACAATATTTAAAAACATATTTTAGAAAAAACAACCAAATTTTTTTTGCAAAGCACAACACACAATATTTAAAAACATATTTTAGAGAAACAACCAAAATTATTTTAGCCAAAAAAAATACACAAAAACACATAAAAACAAATGCCAAATAGCTCCTTAAAAATCCCAAAACGGTAGGATGGTCCCCTGACACATAACTGCCAACTCTAAAGTTTGCGGTTGTCAGGTTCGATGCACGGGATGGTTGACATGACCGCTTGACAGGTGACAAATGCCGCTATTTTTTCCTTTCAACACGGTGGTCGTCGTGTCGTTTCAAAAACCCAGAGGTCACCAACATAGGACATGGTGACCGCCATAACGGGACATGGGTATTGTTAGGGTTTAGATATAAAATAGTAGGGCACAAGGGTTAGGGTTTAGATACAAACAATAAAGGGGGCTGGTTTTTCGTTTTCAGTTTTAGGGCAAAACATAAAAATCTAGGGGATTAATTTTTTATTTTTATTTCTGGGGAAAAACATTAAAAAAATCTTAGGGATTGGTTTTTCATTTTTATTTTTGGGAGAAAACAAAAAAATTTAAGGAGGAGATTTTTTTCATTTTTAAAAAATCACAAAAATACCGAGGGTCATTTTTTATTTAGAAAAATCTAAGGGGTGGTATTTTTTATTTTAGAACATCACAAAAACACCAAGGGTCATTTTTTCAAAAATCCTAAAAACTTTAAGAGAAATTTTTGAAAAATCCTAAAAATCAAGAGGAAAAATTTCAAACATCTTAAAAATCTAGGGGGAATTTTTTCAAAAATTCTAAAAAATCTAGGGAATATTTTTCAAAAATTCTAAAAATCTAGAGGGAATTTTTCAAAAATCCTAAAAATCTAGGGAGAATTTTCTTAAAAATCCTAAAAATCTAGGTAAATTTTTTCAAAAATCCTAAAAATCTAGGAATTTTTTTTCAAAAATTCTAAAAATCTAGAGAATTTTTTTAAAAAAACTAGGTAAAATTATATAAAATCTAAGGGGTAACATAAAATCTATGGGGTTTGATTTTTCATTTTTTTATATTTGTATTTTTTTATTAGAAAAAATATAAAATAATTTAGGATAGAAATTTGTCTGGCGCACCAGGGCTTAGAATCTATAGTCATCTACTAGGGTGTGCAAAAATTAAAGGATCGTCACCCACACACGAACTTAGGGCTGAAAGAATTTTCCTGGCGCACCAGGATTTAGGGTACCTAACTTTCTACTATGAAGTGTAAAATTTACCTGGCGCACCAGGGCTTAGGGTACCTAGCCTGCCAGGGCTTAGGGTACCTAGCCTTCTACTATGAAGTGCAAAATTTACCTGGCGCACCAGGGCTTAGGGTACTTAGCCTTCTACTAGGGAGTGCAAAATTTACTTGACGCACCAGGGCTTAGGTCGAGTCTTTTAGGGTTTAAAAGATTTACCTGATGCACCAGGGTTTAGAGTGCCTAATCTTCTAGGGTTTGAAAGAACTGAAAGATCGTCACTCACACACGAATCTAGGATTTTGAGATTTTCTTAGCGCACCAGGGCTTAGGGTTGTGGTGCCGGGATTTTTGGGATTTTAGAAATGGTCAAAATAAAAAAATTCAAAAGATGTTTAAAAAATATTTTAACACCTTGAAAAATAAATTTTGAAAAATCTCTTTTTGTTTGACAATAGAGTTGCCACTTAGTTTCTGAAAAAAATTTAAAAAAATAAAAATGGCTACTGATCTTTAAAAGGTTTAACTAGAAAAAGATGATCTGGGGGCTAAGGTACGAATTGAAAAAGGTGTTAGGCACTCCGTTCGCCCAACCGTAAGGTTGGCCTCTACTAATCATCATTGGTTATTTGATAAGATTTTTCAAATGCATGCAAATAAAGAAAATATAGACAAAGAGCGAACATCCATAATCAAATATAGAAAATATAGGTATATAGAATGCCAAATAAAACAAGTATTAAAAAGAAAATTCTAAATCCTATGGCGTGCAATTCTAACTAAAGGATACATGGAACACTTTTACATTTAATTTTACCAAAATAAACTATCATGATTTGCATAAAAAGAACAAAAATATGCTAAAAATTGCTAAAATTATCTAAACATGAATTGCTATAAAATAAGCTAAATTAATCTAAACACAATTTTAAAGAAACTAAAATATGCATATTATCAAAATAAACTAGGTCAACATTAACATGATGAATTAATAAAAAAAATAAGAAATATAAAATAAGATATGCATAAAAGAGAAAATTCTACATAAAAAAAAAGCTTACTAACAAAAAAATTTAAAATAAGAGTTTTATAACAAAAGAGAATTTAAAGATTTAAAGAAAAAGAAAACGTTCACAAAAGAAGAATTATTCTAAAAATAAAAAAGGTTAAAAAATGCTAAAAAGAAAATCTAACTATTTATATTTTAAAAGAAACAAGAGAAAATAATAGGAAAAGAAAACAAAAGAGAAGAAGATTACACTTAGGGATGAAATCTAGCTTAAATGACGTTTTTATTATTTTTGGGTTTAATAAAATGAAAGAAAATAATGCTAACATTAAAAAGAAAAAGAAAAGGACAAAAAGAAAAAGGAAAACAAAGTTGACAATAATAAGACAAGAAAGGAAAAAGAAAATATAATATTACAAGGAAAATAAAGTTAGTAAAAAAAAAGAAAGGAAAAGCAAATAAAATGCTAGAAAAAAAAGTTACACTATTATTAAAGAAAGGAAAAGAAAAAAAAAAGCTAGAATATTAAGTTAATGCTAAGGAAATGAAATGACATTAATATTACAAGAAAAAAAAAATGAAACATGGAAAGAAAAAATCTACATTACAAAAGAAAAATAAATAAAATATTACAAAGAAATCAAACTACATTGAAAAATAAAAAAAACTAATCATAACTATTTAACTCAAATGTGATTGTAGTATTGACAACTACATTCACATAAATATAAGTGCATCATTATAACAATTAATAACATTAATAAGTTGTAATTGTCAAAATATATTAGCACTAAATCGATGAATTAGAAAACATAATGTAAGTAAACAAATAAATAAAACAAGTAAGCTAAATAAGTAAAAACTTGTATTTTAAACATAAATAAAGCAATTATAAGTAATACAAAAACATTATAAAGATGAAACAATCAAATTAATTCGATTACTCCAAAGAGGTAGAAAATGGAGTTAGAAGGACCGGGGATCCAAGCAAAGTACCTGGATTGCTAAGGAATTCTCAAGTCGGGAATGTACTTCAATGGCCCAATCCTCAGATGGTGATCCCAAGCTAGGGTTTCAATGTAGGCGCCGGAGGTTTGGATCTCGGTATTTCGGCAAGACTTCGGTGTCAGGACTCAAAATTACTCTACGACTCGGCAGAGTTTCTCTCACTAAATCTCTCACTAAAATTTTGTCCTGAAAACATAGCAGGGGTACGGTATTTATAGAATTCATCAACCAATGAGGTGTTGTCACGTTCTGGGGCATGTCAGGCCATTTGAAGTTGGAAGTCACCTGGTTGGAGGTGGCGGTTGCCATTTTTGGCTAAGGTTTTTAAGAGGTTCTATTAACGGTCGTCACAATGGACATGGCGATCGCCGCATTGGGAATGACTTGCATAACAAGTTATAGGTGGTTCGACATAATTTTATTGGTTTGAAGATCCTCTGGGTTCAAATACCGAGCTTAGATCACTTTCCGTGGATCCAACTGAAGCACCATTCCAATTGTTTTTATCATCGAATTCACATAAGATCAGGCGGGGTCAAATTAGGGTGTCTACAGTTGCCCCTCTTGGATATAACTTGCATAGCAACGCGTGATGCAGGTTATATGAAAGATCCAGAGACAACTGCCATTAGACTGAGCCGTCAATCTTACGCCACAAATACATAAGTATGCATATGATGTTGGTCGTACTCGCATTTCCATTGAGCTGCCTACGTAGTTCTGGGCCAAAACGTAGTTCCTAGGACAAAATGCAAGGATGTAAGATAAGCCTAATTATGATGAATGATAGGTACATTGTAATACAAACATGTACAATGCAAGAAAATTCTGAGGTCATTGACCGAGAAAAATATCAATCAATTTTAGGTCACGAAAGGACCGATGGGTCATCATGAGGAGGATTGACAAGTCAGTTTAGAGTCATGAGAAAGACTGGTGAGTCATTTTAGGGTTATGAAGAGGATCGATGAGTTAGTTTAGGATCCTGAGGAGGACCGATGAGTCAGTTTAGAGTCATGAGGAGGATCGATGAGTTAATTTAGTTTATTGGGAGAAAATCACGAATTGATAGGTCGAGTCAAGACCTGAAAACTCGAGATAAAACATGGGATAAAAATAATTAAAAGTCAAGTTACGGCTCTCGGTAATATATATATATATATATATCTTCCGTTTCTCTTTTTTTTCTCCATCACAGTCACCACCGGCCACCATAATCATCACTGGCGCCACCACCCACCACCTCTAGGACCACCGGCGACCACCCTGGAACAACCTACAGTGCTACAACCATTCATAACCGTGACTACCATGAATGAGCTTTTATTTTCATAATCTTTGTACAGATGATCACCACTGTATACAATATTATTTTCTGATCAATAACGTTCACTACTCTTTTGACGGCTTAATGCCGCTAGCGAAGGATTTTGATCGTTGAAATTCGTTTCCGGTAAACCTGAACCCGATTTAAACAGTAACCTCCATATTTATTTAATTATTATTATTTTTGTTATCTGTAAGAATAGGATTATCATCATACATGTTATCACCAACGTTCATTACCGTATTGACAACCTAACGCCGCCAATAAACGGCTTCGATAGCTGATAAATTACCCTGGTGAATTCAAAATGTCGAGTTATTCTTTATATAAAAAAAAGAAAAGAAGAAGAAGAGAAAACAGTTACCGAATTTTAGTTGTGTATAAAATATGATTTTTGTAATAAAATAATAATAATAGTTTAATAATTAGTTTAAATAAGATAATATGATTTTGTATAAAAATTTAATATGAAAA
>JAOTRH010046213.1:0-19737 GCA_034768845.1 Heliamphora exappendiculata | reverse complement strand
ACATTTTATGTATTTTTTACCCGGTAAAAACACATATAGTTACATACAACGCCCTTGTACAGTAGTAGGGTCTAAAATCCTATTTTGTTGGGTTAAAACCCGGCGCCTCGAAAATTGAACTCGTCAGAACGAGAATCTGACCGGATGAGCGCGAAGCTTTCAGCTTAGATAGTAAGGATCCACAAGCTGATCGTCAAAAACTAGGCTCGGGGCACTCACTTATGTAGAGAGAAGGCAGAGAGAATGGAAAACTAAGCTTTTCCAAACATTTCAGCCCCTGGAACTACATATAAGCTCGGCCAAAAATCAGTTTAGTCGGCTGAAGAGGCCACTTCAGTCGACTGAAGCTCCTCAAAAAACGTGAACTGCCACAGTTCAATCGACCAAACTCAAGAAAAACAATTCAGTAGACCAAACTTCCTACTGTTTTTGGTATCGGGTTTTGTGTTCTAAGGACACCCAAACAAGCCTAAACAAGATTCGAGAAAGCGTAAAACACATTTACATGCTGTTCTACAACTCCAAAGCATAAACCATACATCAATGATATATAACATGAAGCAAAACACGTCATCATTTATATATATCAAATTAAAACGGTACAGGGCCTCACACCGCAAGAGAGGAGGACAGAGAGTGCTAAAAAGAGTGAGACAGAGAATGGAAGAGTGGGAGATAAAAAGAGTGCAAGAGAGAGAGAGAGAGAGGGGCAGAGAGGGCGAGAGAGGAGAGCTTGTGAGAGACTAAGAGAGAGAGAGAGAGAGAGAGAGAGAGAGAGAGAGAGAGAGCCACAGAGAGTGTTGGAGCGAGAGAGATAGAGAACGCGAGGGAAATAGAAAAACGTAGAAGGCCGAAGGAGTGGAAGCGCATGAGAGAAAACTCGACGTTGGTTGTTGGTTCAAAATTTGGACGGCTCAGATTAGATCAAGAGGAAAGGAGGCCTCTGGCTGTTGGGTTCAAAGTTTGGACGACTGAGATTGGCTAAGTTGAAATTTTAAAATCGAACAGCTGAAAACAATTTGGTGGTATCATGCCCCAATACCGCTTTTGGGTATGCGAGCACGACCCCACCGCCGTTGTTGTTGCACTCGCTCTCCTCACATTGCAATTGTCGCTCGCCTCAGTCCTCTTGCCGCCACCGTCGCCTCATTCTACTGCCACCTCCATCGACTAGGTACAAGAGAAATATTTTCCCTAATTTATACATTTTATGTTGCCAGTTGCCCTAAATCTAATTTCTAAATTTTTAATATGATAAACTACTGAATTAGATCTTATGCTAAAATAAAATATATTAAAATTTTAATTTTTCTTATTTTTTTGAGTAATTAAATGTGCATTAGCCAAAATTAAAGATATACAAAAGAGCTCGATACACACCCTTAAAGGCTATTAAAATGATGGTAGAGCAAATAACAAAAAATAAAAACCAAAGCAATCCTACAAACTCTCACAGACCGAGAGCTGGGAAAACAACCTACTTCTTCTTACTTAAACACGATTTTTTGGGCTTGTTCAAATGAACTAATTTTTCTTGAGCAAGCATAAGATTCTCAATTCTCTTTAGCAGCTTTTTCTTGTTCTTGCCATTCGAAGTCGGAGTCATCCAAGAGCCAACAAAGTTTCCCTCTGAAAGGGTCTTTGGAGGCATTTTCAAACGTGTGGATCGACGAACTGTAGGCTCAGATAAACTTCCAGCATAGGTGACAGACTTCTCATCTCTTTTGTAAGAGGAGTCAACTTGATACTCTGCCAATTTCTCAAGATTTGTATTGCAATGACTAGCAATCACATTCATCAAGGGATTGTTTATATCTTCTTACTAACACACCCCGACATGTCTTCATTTGTAGAGCACACAAGATCATCACCATCTTCATCTACAATCTTCTTCCATAAGTCCATCTCCTCTAGCACACAAGATTCAAGCACATTAAATAGATTTGAGGACGAAGGAGCCTTATAAATTGGAAGAGCAATAGAAGTACCTTTCCCTTTGTTTGTTTTTATTTTTTCCCATCTACTAGGCTCTTGACTTAAGCTCACCATTTTGTCTTCTTTCACTTTCCATTCTTATTTGGGTAAGGAAGCAAAACTCATAACCTTAGGCCTGTTAGGGTAAGAATTATTAGAGTAACCAAATATCATATACTTGTCACACTTTAGAGGCTTTTAATGCACTACCACTCTAATTTTATAAGAAGATTCATAGCCCAAATTTAGCATAAAAGAGTCAGAAATATTTTTATTTGCTTGAATGTCAACACACACTCTAACGAAAGTAAGCCTTACTTTGAATTTCGTATAGTTATCAAGATACAAAGGCTTGCCAATAACACTTGTCACATAACTTAAATCAATATTAGTTCAAAATTCAAGAGGTACGTTATAAAACTTTACCCAAATAGGCACACTAAAAAATACTTTTTTAGATAAATGCATGCCCAAAAATCATTTCTTGACAATAATTAACTGGCTCTTAAAAAAGTATGAACCTTCTGAAGAATTATTTCAAGTCTTTACTCATCATCTTGAAAATAAAAAAAAAGATAATGGGTAATGACTTCATTGAGAATTGCTGAATTGCTGAATTGCAGCCCAAACACAATTCTCTCACACTTCATTTCTCCCTTCCCTTCCAATCTGATTCCTCTTCCCTCTCTAGCCAATCGAATCTTCTTCCTTAAACCCTAATCCTTAAAGCAACAATCGGTCTCTCTCTCTCTCTCTCTCTCCCCCCCATCGAACCTTGCTCGGATTTAGAACGACAACGGTGTAGGTTTCTCTTGGATCTAAATTAGCAAAAAAAATTCCCCCGCGGGACATTCTTTCTCAGTTAAATCCTCCGCCGGAGAAAAACCATCACTTCCTCCATTTTTCCGTAAAAGCTGGTACACCCCATCTCTTCATTTGGGGTCAAAAGAGATATCTGGGTGTTAAAACTTTCAATTGGATAGTAACATTTGCAAATGTTTTATCAAAATCGAAATTGTTGAACTTTCATTTGGATAATAAAACTGAAAGTGGTTCCAAATGATGTGATCGGTACGTAAATCAAAACTGACATTGTTCACATATCAGACTTTTCGTATATTATGTCTTGTGATTATTATATATATTTTCTTTCTTTCATGATTATAGTGAGAACAACGTAGGTATGAAGCATTTTTTGTACAATGTTTTGCTTGAACTTACATGTGAAATGGAACAGGGCATCATTTATACAGTACCATCATTGAAATACACATGCTGAATAGTTTGTGAAGTTTCTTGGACTGATAATTTGCTTGATAGTTTACCCATGTGGCCCAATATTTTGCATGATAGTTTGATACCCATTTGTTTTAGTTTTTCTCCGTAGTATCGCTCTTTTCCCTTCTCTGTGAGTTATTTGCCAAAAAGTGGATGGAGGGTGGGAGCAAGGATGGTGGATGAAAGGGTGAACAAAGAAAAGAAAAAATAATTGGGTTATGCTGGTGGCTACTGGTGGGCTGGGAGGGTAGGCACAACAAACCTTCCCAAAATAAAGAACTGATTTTTCTTATATTGGGAGAAAGAGGATGGGGTGTGGCAAACATTCCTCTAATTTGCAGATTTTAACTAACTTTGGAGATGGAGAGTATAAAAGGTGAGATTTAACTAGCTTTAAAGAGAGATCATGAACAAAGAAACAAAAAAGTGAGATACAATAAAGATATTTGTTGAGGAATGTTTTAGTTATTCGGCGTTGAAGCCCACACAATGTGTGCGCTCAAGATTAAAAGAAATATTGAAACAAATACTTATATTTATAGGGCCATAGGTTTACAAAGTTGAAATCAGTTAATAAAGAAACTGATGATAGCGAAGGAGGTTGTGATTATTATGGTTTGGTGGTGGTTTGGTGATATGATTCTATTTTTTTTTCTCTTTCATCAATTGACTACTTGAATGTGTATAAGTTAACATTTTAGTAACGACATTTTATAAATATTGAAAATTTAACATCATTTGTAATTGTCTCGATATGGCTATCTTCAGACTGTGTCGATAATCTTTCCTTTGTATTGTTGCACTACCATCATCTGAATTGGTACATTTAAGATTCTATTACCTAACTATACGATGAAAATAACAAAGTATTAGATTTTTCAGTGTCCTTACACTTAACCTATAAAAACTCAAATATTGTGTTTTGTTGAGTTGATATTAAAGATTATGTGCGACCATACTCAAATTTTTGGATAGTAATTGATGAGTTTCTCAAATTGTGATTGGGTTGATTTTGTCCTCTTTATTATTGTTCAAAGTTGGTATTTGAATCATGTTATGTTGGAAAGTGCTACACGCATGCATATTGTCTGTTGTTAAATTTGGGCATCTCAATCATGTAGTTTGGGAATTTAACTCATTAGGTTTTTAAAAACTATGTTGTGTTGTTAAATTGTGTTAGAAGTGCCTTTAGGCACAGTTCAACTAGTAGATACACGTATTTCAATTTTTGTCACTCTTTCGTCTTCTTTAGTGGTTTATGGCGCTAATGGCTACCTCCCACCTGGATATAACTTAGTGTGAAAATCAGAAGATAATTTTGATTGTCTTTCCCAGTCTCCAAAAGCTTGTCAGAGAGAGAAAAAGGGAGAGATGTTGTTCCAGGTTGGAGGACAGGGGGCTCGTCCCACCTTCTTTGAGATGGCAGCGGCCCAGCAGCTCCCTTCTAGTCTCAGAGCCGCCATCACCTACTCCCTGGGTGTAAGCATTCCACTTGCTTCAGTTCCTTTTTTGTTTAAATTCCATATAAAAAAAACTATTTGATTAGGCATTCAATTGACCGATAAATAGAAGTCTCAACTTTTGGGTTGATTTATTGTAATTGGTTGCAGGTTTTAGCTTTGCGAAGACCCTTCCTTCATAAGGTGTTAGACTATGAAGATGAGTTCTTTGCCTTGCTTATGCTGGTTCTTGAAACTCACAGCTTACGCAATACAGGTTCTCCCTCTCCCCTCGCTCTCTTTATATATATATATATATATATATATATATATATATATGCAGGGTTGTGTTTCCTTGTGGCTGTTATAGTGAATGGTTCATTTTGAAAGCTGGGAGTCCAAGGGATTTCATGATCAGCTACTCTCCAGTTTGAAAGCCCGTGTCTTGTCATTAATTTTGTTCTTCAGTAATGGTTCTAGTTAATTTTAGGGCTTTCTTTTTGGGGTCATTTTGACGCGTGCCATTGGATAAATCTGTGCAAAAAATTATCGAAATGAGATTTAAGTTGGTTTCGGGTGTTCATGGGTTGGGTTAGGTTGGGTTGACCTCTAACCCGTCATCTAGCCGCATGCATTTGGCTATTAATTTTGGCATGCATAGCTGACCAACGGGTTCAGCTATTTTCAAGGTCCAAGGGTTTAACGGGCAGACGAGTGGTTGCGATTCGATTTGGTGGTTTTCACTTTCTTATTTTGATTTTTTTTGTTGAGCTGGTTTCAGTTTTTATTCAATTTATTGTAGTTATTTTTAATTAAAAATATTTTTTTTGACAAGTTTGAAGCTCAAAATGTCATGAATTGTCAATTAAACATGTACATAGACCCAAATTACATAGATTTCACACAAGAATGCCAAAACAATACGCAACCTAATCTCATTAAATTAAAATTTAAAAAATTGACAAAATTGAATACTTGTTGGCTGGGTTGGGTTCAACTGGTGGCTATACTCAAGATCCATAATCCAACCATCATTCTAAAAAGAATTCGAGAGGCCCATCATCCCACTGAAAACATGGGAAAAACATCAATTGTCAGGTTGGTCGGGTTGGGTTCGGCAGTTTGAGTGGGTTGAACCAATTCATGGACTATGTTGGTCGGATTGGGATGGGGGATTTGAGTGGGTCAAATCAATCCATGGACTACTGCTACTGGAATTAGCAGCTTAGTCGCTTGCTGGGCTATCTCCTTGTTTGCTATACTTGTTCCTTTTTTCTGTCATTAGATTTATGCAAAACAAAATAAGGGTGAAACTCATTTGGTTTGTTGTATTTTTGGATCATTTTTCAGAAATCAACAAACACTAGAATGTTCTTTTATTTTCTCTGTTTCCTGTTTTCCAGTCAGGGGTATGAGAGTGACTAAAAACATGAGGTTCTCAAATGACTAAAAACATGAGGTTCTCAAAATTACCACAGCCTTTGGAGAACATATTTTGGAGAATTGAAGCCATGCTAAACAGGCCCTGAGTTTCTTACTTCGGTGCACAATCAGTTATAAGGTTTGTTGTGATGAGACATGGAAAGGGTTATAATGTTTTATATACTTGTTTAAAGGAGAGTCGGAGTGGTAAAGGCCTTGTGTTGTATAAAGCTGGATGACCTAACGATGCCTCATTTCTTCACACTAAACTGCCATTTTAAAATGAATTTGAAGATGGTGAAGGGGTACGTCTTCTATTTGCATGTTGATAACAAGTGATAAGGAGTGGTATTCCACTTTGATGAGTCACTTGTTGTGCTTCAATAGGTTATCGAACTAGATGCCACTCTAGAAAATATGTTCCGCATTATGTAAATCCTTTCCTTCCATAAAGACCATGTGAAAGTTGTACCTCCCCTCTTCTCTATGCAGTTAGTTAGCATCTTGGCGTAAAAGCCTCCCCCCATCAACAAGGGCACTGGGTCTGATTCCTTGAGATAAAATGTACATCCAGTTTCAAAATGCTTGTGGTGCAGGTGGACATTCTAGTGTTTACACATTGGAGTGTGGATCCAACTCAACTAATACTGATTTTGTGCCACAGTACCTTAACCCTTCGTAAATGCAAATGGATCAGAAAAATTTAGTTATTGACTTTCCACTTCTCCCCTCTTTGCCTTGACTCAAGTCTTATATGTCTCCATCAATAACTCCGACAACTTCATCTTGATGGTCGTGGCTTTCATTAACAATAACCGTAAAAATAAAAAATATCACTATCTATTTCCTTCAAGATCATCGGTAATGTCAACCACCATGATCAGCTTCCATCTTTGACAAAACCCAATCATTAACTTTTGATTCTTATCATATGTAGCGTTTATTCACATTCTTTTAATGTAAATAGTCTTGGCTATTCAAAATACTGACAGCATGGCCAAAAGTCTTGCAATGGGAAAATTTTACCGGACGCCATTGGTATTCCACAATTATTTCCAGTCTCATTACTACATCTTAGAGAAAATTTCTGAGGGAGATCCTCAAAAGCATCCACCTTATACTCATAAGAGCAAAGGAAATTCTCTTCCTTTGTTCAGCCTGCGTGTCCACGCACACATGCTTCTCCACAGCGATAGCGACCCAAATCCCGAGGGTGTCTAGAATTCACGAGGAATGTTGAAAAAATTCACCTAAATAGGAATTTTCCTCAAAGGCTCCTTTGTTTGATTTCGGATGAGTGAAAATGGCAATTTTTTGTCCAAAAATAGCCAATGAGACATTTTTGCCACAAACATGTATTTTCTAATTTCTCTCCAACTTTTAATTCTATGTGGCCACCTATCTTCTATGGAGAGATATGATGAAGTTTTATCCTAGACCTGCTATCTGAAGCTATAATCTGTGCCCAAGATCTCTTGAGGATTCTAAGTACCCAAGAGCACACAACCTAAAAGCTTAAGCCAAAGTTATTAGTAATATCCCATAAGTTTTTTTATTATACTTATTTTTTATTTCCACCAATTGGGGATGAGGTATCTCAATATCCACCTCTTAAATGCGCAACGTCCTTGACCCTGGGTGCCATGATTTGTCCGAGCTACTCCTTGATGCCTATCTTCAATTCTTCGCTTGGTTCATATTCTTCCCCTGGTTGGGGGTATTGATAGCAGTCCATTAGCAGACACATAGTAGCTTATTAGCGTGTATAGGTATATAACCTCGGATCTTCTACTCCTCTCTCTGCACCACCATGAAGCCTTTCATAGGACCAACGTAGCTCTGATACCATTTAAATGACCTAAGTGGACTACTAATCCAATAACTTAAATAAAGAACTTAGTAAAGAGGCTAAAAAATTTAAGTCCAAGTTATTAGTAGCCTACAAGTTTTTTTATATATCCGACTTATAACCCATAATCCAAATGATGTGTTAGTTGAGCAGCTTGGAACCTGAGTGCCCTTTACCTGCGAGGTGGCCTCTACCACCTGCAGCATTACCAAAACCACTGAGATGAAAAGTACCTTTGTGAAAATCGTGACCTCTTGCCAATTGGAAATGAGCTTGAAAACCCCCTCAACTATTGGAAGGATCACTGATATATGGCCTGGGCTTTAGTATCTTCTTACCCTTACACAAGAAAAGCATCAAAATACACTTCAGTACTCTCATCATTTGTAGATCTGGTGCTCAATGATAGTCTGTGCTGGCATCAGCAACTCCCAACTGACCCCCGCACCTTTTACATGCTGGAAATGTATGCATTAATTGCTCACCTTGACTACATCAACCTCACTATCTTTTACAGTATCAACAAACATCAAACTAATTTTAACCTTGAATATACTAAATATCAAATGGTGATTGACCACTAGCAATCTTGTTACTTACAACTTGCCCACCAACCAAAACCAATTCCGCCATTAATGCAAATAGTGACAAATTTAACAACTGGTAGAAGCCGTAGAGGGAGAAAAGAAGAGAGAGAAGCTCTCAATTTCTTTAGCCTTTTAACCACTACCACCTTTACCATTACTGTAGCCACTATATTGATGACCCTTACCCCATTGAGTTTTTTGTGTGACTAGAGTAGAGCAATTAGGAATAGATGCACTAGAACCTTGAGAACTTTCTTGAGAAGTAGCGAATGGGTAAGAATCAAGAATATACTTAGGCAAGAGGAAGTAGTTTGCCACTTGCTAAAACCTAAGATTGAACTTACTCAAATTCTAGCCTCAATCCATCCAAAGATGTCATCACAGCCATTTGTTTATGTTGTTTTTGCATTTTCTGAACATGAGTCATGATAAGAAAAGCTATATTCAACTCTTCATGAATCCTTTTCAGTGCAACAAAATAATTTGTAACAAACTTATTATCCTGTTGCAACCGAAAGTTATCAGTTGACAAATCTTACATATGGGTAAGTTTATTGGAATAAACATATGGATATATTCTCAAATTTCCTTACATGTATCCAAATGGGTACATATCAATGGTCTGTCACTTCATAAAACTCCAAAATAATGTAATGATATGAGCATGTCGCTTCCACTCTGACTTCTTCTAATTGGATGGTGTTGATGCAGTAAGATTGCTATGTTTAGCCTGACTAGTCAAGGCAACTCTCATAACTTTGGATCAATGGAAATAATTAATCCCATTTAAGTGGCATGTCATTCTAGAGGTAGAAGAGAAGGCATACACAAATTGGGATCCTTAATCACCGACACAACTGCAATCAACAACCTCAATTAGTGGCACAATAACAAACCTTCCATAATCACGGAAACACAAACAAAATGATTTGGTCTTTTTAAGCCATAAAGAAAGCTTTCTTTTCTTTATTTTTTTAATTTTTGTTTTTTTTGGTTATTGATTTGGGTCAAAGATTATACGAGTCGAATGGGTTGACATTTGTTGGGTCACTCAAGTGGTTGAGAGAGGACCTATTAATGGTCAAGAGAGTAACTACGCTGGGTTTACACTGGGTCTACTAGGCTGGGGTAAACAAACTGAGATTATAACAGTATCTCAACAATGTCAGGTTGACTAGCTGGGGTTGATGGTCGACGATGGTTCTTGAGACTTGAGGTTGATGATTGATGATGGGGTGGGTTGGCTGGGGATGATTGACGATGACAATGGATCAATGATGGGGGTCAACGACAGTGGATTGTTCAGGATAATGAATCACTGTATTTTTTTTAAGGAATAAAGAAATGAGAAGAAAATAAATGTTGTTCTATTGATCAAATTATGGTTGCTCCGACACCATGTTTAAGAAATGGAGAGATATCGAAAGAATAAGAGAACTTAATCCCTAAGTTTATCTCCTTTAACTATTTGTATTAAACTAAATATTGTTACATTAACATAAATAAGCTTCAACAATAAAAATAAAAAGCTAAAAGGATGCATGAATACTTGGAAGCGACCACAATGTTAATCCAATATGGACAATAGAGAAGGTGGTGCAATAATAGGTGAGTAAGGGCTTTGCAATTTTGTTTGGAGAGAGATATGGAATAAGGAAGGGAGAGAGGGAGATGGGATGGAACCATTGTTAATTTGTAGGACCTTCTACCTTTGTTGAAGTATTTGCTGAAATGGTCTTAAAGGGGAAGGATTTGCGGGGCTAGAACCATAGTAAGCTTTTCATAATTGGTTTATTATTTTCTTGACCCTCTATTTTCTCAAAGCCATCCACTCTCCCCAACTTAAACATTAAGATAAGTTTAGGGGAAAAAGGAAGAAAGAAGAAAAAGTTGTATAAACTTTTGAGATGCATATAGTTGCACGAAGCAAAAGTGGGGTGGGAGGCTGGGGCAAAGGCATGAGGGCGAGGATACGTAGAATATCCCAAGGTTAGGAGCACTTATGAGGGTGTTGGAAGTACCAATGTGTGTTCATATATTACATTGATATAAATATTTTTTTTCTTAGTGCTAATATGTATATTAAAATACGAATTATTATCCTAGCTTTATGTGAACTGCAAACTTTAGTTTATAAATACAAATAAAATTGCTTAAATATAAATAATTTTCTTATCATGATATCTGCCATAAAATTTCTCCTACTTTGTATGGATTCTTTTGTTGCTTTGAGATCTATATGTTTGAGAGTTAGTATCTCAGTTAGAACAACGATTTTTTCTCTACGGAATCAAGGTTGTAACGAGATTTTAGCTCGAAATTGCCAAATTGAGATTTTAAAGCAAATTCCTCGCCTCCACTAGGATTTTTCTGTAACGAACATCTTAGATATTGTTCTTTGTGCTTTTTTCTTTTATATTAGGGGTGGTCTACATTTATATTTTGCGTAAACTATGTAATTAAATTGAGAGTTTAATTCAATACTACATTTTTTTTTCTCTCTACTATGCTCTATCAACCGTTGAGCAGGGACGAAAATCGGCCTTAGTGATCCGATGGGTTGAATCATTTTTTTCTAATATGTTATTTAAATGCAAAGGGCGAAGAAACAAGAAATATTCTACCATTTGAATGATTCTTTGATAGAAAGAAATCACAAAAAAGGCATGTTTCTGTGATTTTGAAAGGATTAAAAATCACCGAATTTATGTCTAAACCTAATGATTTAAAACAAGGAAAAGATAAAGGATCCCAGAACAAGGAAACACCCTTTCAATTATTTCAATAACTGGGATTGGAATAAAAAATAGGTATCAGAACTGAGCTTGGGGGAGGTCTTGGATTGAACCACTCAAATCTATTTGTTTGCATCTAGTCCCCCTTTGCATTCTGATTACAAATAGTTGCATCTCCACATGCAAGAGGTTTCACTTGGGGGAGGGTGTTTGGGAGCTTGATATGCATTTACAAACAGTTTAAGCTTTTGGGATATGTGTTTATTTTGTCGATAAAAAAAAAACATTTTTTTCTCTCTCCTATACTTGGTGTTTGTTCACACAACCATTATCAGCTTGTTTAGCTTCCAAAAACAGGTTTCTTCTTATGCTAGTTTGTAAGTCCAGGCACCGACTTATTTATTTATTTTTTAAATTGGACATTTACTGGTTCTGATACGATGGTTAATTCATGGTGTTGTCTACTTGCAGATGCTTCTTTTTCTGAATCTTTATATGGCTTGCGAAGGAGAGCAATTAAGATTAGAGTGAAAAAGGATATTTCCCGTACAGACTCTGGTGACAGAATTCAGCACTCAGGGTTGGAGAAGCACCAAAAAGTTCTCTCGGTTGTATTTCTGGTACAGAATTCCACTTAGATTATTTCTCTCGGTTGTATTTCTGGTACAGAATTCCACTTTAGATTATTCAATTATGAACTTACAATGAGAGATCTGAGTTTGATTTCCTGGCTTGGTATAAGAATCTTGATCTGCTTTCTGGGAGCATTCTTGATATTTTTGTTGTGGTTGTGTTGTGAGAAATCCCTTTTCTATTGAAGTTAATGTATTGCTGATTTACTGATTTTTTTTTTGTTCGTATTGTTTCTGTTTTTTGGATATTGGGTTGACCAGTACTTGTACGATTGGAAGTTGGACCATCTACTAAATCTTTTAAGGGTTCTGCATGAGTATAAAGGGATGAGAAGAGGAGTGGATTCTATTAGGTGGGTTAGGGAGCGTAGTAGGAGATTAGTGTCAAATCTCTCTACAGATGCATGTTGGGTAGCAAGCAGCCATCTTTCCTGTAGAGATGTGTTTAGAAGGTGAGAGCTTTGACGAAGGTGGCATTCTTCACTTGATGTGTTGCACATTGGAAGCTTCTCACTGTTGATAATTTAATTTGCAGGGGCAGGCGTGGACTTACTAGTGTTTTATGTGCAAAAAGGATGGAGAGTATCTCTCATCTTATACATTACAGATTTGCGAGGGAATTGTGGGTTTTCTTTTGTTCTTTTTGGTGTTTATTAGGTTTTTGAGGAGGAGGTAGGTGACGTAGAAGGGGTAGTAGAAGGGCATAGTTTCTGGCTCCTTTGTATTTGATGTTGCTAATCTGGTTGTAGCGGAATGAAAGATGTTTTGAGTGGAGGGGATACAAACATGCGACATGACACAGACATGCCAGTATGTCAATTTTCAAAAATGTTGGACATGAAACGTATGGAACACGTTAAAAAATTTGTATTTTTATATATTTATTATATGTCAAATATATAATAATATTATGTAATAATTGAAAATATACAACATATTACTAATAAAATTTAAAAAGTTTTATATTTCTCTTATAAATGTTTCAAAACAAATTTAATGTGCGTAATTTGCGTTTTTAAAAATGAAAAACATTGTTATTATAAAAAAACTCGTCATGTAAAACGCGTTCAAAGAGTTTAAAAGTGTCATTGAAGTGTCCGTCAAGTGTCGAAAGTGTGTGATATTATAAATTAAAAATTTTAATTAAGACACGGTTTAAAAAGTGTCGAATATGAATTTAGGAGTGTCCGAAGGGTGTCTAAATGTCGTGTCCGACACGACACACTACCTTCGTAGAAGTGTCCGTGCTTCTTAGCTTGTAATGTTACTTTTGATGTAGAGGTTTTTTGTTGGTCTACTCAATTTCTTGTGGGATTGTTTTTACTCTCTTCCCATTTTGTAAAGGGTGTTCCAATATAGCAATTATTCAGTACTTCCAGAGTACCATAAGGCAATCCTACGTAGTACTCACACCTAATCTCGTGGTGACAAATTTTACGGTAGGAACATGATGACTCGTCTTTGTTATGTGGTTAGGAGACAAAGGGTAACCCATATAATGTGGGTTGAGATTATTCATTTGTCGGGAATACCACGCCGCATATCTTACATGGTACTTCAAGAGTACATAATAATTTCCCGTTCCAATCCTATGTTAATGGCATACCTTAATGCATTTTGATAGAATTTCCATTACTTTACTTTTCATAATGGAACAATTGTTTCTAACCGCGTGC
This sequence comes from Heliamphora exappendiculata, assembly GCA_034768845.1. NCBI lineage: Eukaryota > Viridiplantae > Streptophyta > Magnoliopsida > Ericales > Sarraceniaceae > Heliamphora > Heliamphora exappendiculata. The sequence goes on along the minus strand of JAOTRH010046213.1, from coordinate 6,145 downwards.
TCTTTTCGTATTGGAACGAACTATCTTGTTAGATTAGCAGATTTCCTGACCTTGTGATTTAAAACTGTGATGGAAACTAATGGAGTTTGAATCTCAAAAATCTAATCGAAATTTTGTTAAGTTTTGATCTAATCCTACCAAATTTTAACTCAACTGCATTATAATTTATGTGGAAATTTTTTTATCTAGTTAAAATTCCACATTCCAATCAAACTTATATATGTTATATATAGTAAGCATACATTGCTCTTTAGGTACATGTTAGCTGTTAGGTCTATGCTTAATCTATACCGAGGAAGACCGTAGGTTGACATGTCTAATGGTGGGTAATGGCCTTTTTATGTATAACTTGGGTCTTACATTGTTCTAACTTATGGCTCGAATCTTGATGCACCTTAGTGGTCCTCCTTACTCCTGTCTTTACCCCTTATTTGGGAAATTTATACCTTTCGAAAGATTTCCTCATGTACAACCATATAGAGTTGCACCTTCACACTAGCTGTTGTGCCAAAGGAGCATGTTTGAAGCTTTATGCATGTGAAAATTGTTGGATAGCTTTGTATTTATGTTGGGGCTATTTTCTAAGCTTAAGATTTTGGGACTATTGGTGATTTCACATGGTATTTGATCTTTTGGTTTTCTAAGGGGTCTTGGGTTAAGTCTCTTTGTCTGAATTTGTTCATCGTCGGCATTCTTCTTTTTGATTGCTTCAGCTTCCCCATGTATATGGAGGGTTTTATTTTCACGAGCAAGATATGTAAGACGCGATGTTAAATAACTTGATATGCACTGTTGGAATCCTTTCCTAATAGATTAAGCTTTTGATTTTGGGGGCAATTGGTGACTTAACAAGAACATGGTAGACTTTGTTACCTTGGAAGGTTGTTTGCTAATGGAGTTGGACTAGTATCTTCTATGTGATTTTAGTAATGATTTTAGATCTTATATGCTTGCTTTTTTTGGTGAACTAGAAAACATTTTTCTTTGTTATCTAAGTGCAGAATGTGATTTAAGATTGCCATATTTGTATGCTTGAAGATTTTGTTTCTGAAGATCCTTTAAGTGTCTCTCCCCCTTTTTCTTTTTTTAGATGTCTTGTATCCTTCTTGATCCCAAAATATTCTGTTTGAAACTTTCATTTGTCTATTTTTAATGCCTTCCCATAGCTCAATCAAATATAATTTGCTGTTTCTCCAACAACTTGCACTCAACTATTTGAAGCCTGGGTGTATGTGCACACTCGCTCTTATAGGTTCTAGACTTGAAGAAATTTTACTTTATATGGTTGAAGAATGATAGTTAAAGGATGGGAGCTTGTCATTTTAGTGGCTCGGACAACAAAGCCAAAGTGTATCAGCAGTGTGAAGAATATTTATTTCCTCAAAGCATTAGTATTTATGAAAAATCATTCCCTTTATAATGTCTTTAGTTGATATTATTATTATGATATAAGAATAAAAGAAAATGTCAACAAGTTTCTTCTCGTCTTATGCTATAGGCTAGTAGCACGAAGAGGTAATAATTTGTGAGGTGGATATATTTGTGTAGGTTGTATTGCCATATTTTAAGTCGAAATTGCATTCATTCTATAACAAAGAAAGGGAAGCTAGACTTCGTGCTAGTTTATGGGGAGATGATGATGAAACATTTAATGGTCCTGACTATCTTGATGGAGGTGATGATTCTTTTGTTTCAACAAGCGGTTCAGATGTAGAAGCATCCCTTGGGACATATTTGAGGAAAAGGATTCAGAAGATTATAGGTGCTTGCTACCCGTGGCTACATGCTGGAAATGAAGGTACATGCAACTTAATATTTTGTCTTTTGTCTTTTCTACTTTAGAAAAAAAACACTTATTTGGAAATATAACCCTGGGTTGGACAGTGGCTTGAGCACTCTTCCAGTTTAGTTTCTTCTTCTTTTTTAATGTTTCTTAATATCCTTCATGTTTGTTTCAAACTTCAGATTCTTATACTGGTTCCTGGGAGAGCGCGAATTGTGTAAAAGGAATTAATTGATGTTCCCCTATTAGGGGTGGTAATTTTTTACCCGATCTTCCCACCTGTCCAAAATCAATCCTTATTTTTAAGTGTTCGGCTCATGATTTTTGACCCATTTAAATGAAATTAGGGTCAGCAATTTTTGACTTGATCCGGAAATCCGTCCAAAGCCAACCCTTATTTTTATGTTTGGGTTGAATGTCAACCCATTAAACTAAATGGGTAGGCTTTAGGTTTGTATCATCTAATTAGTTTATAAACGGTTTGGGTTCGCTTGATTCTAATTGACCCGAGTGTTATTTAAATAAACTAAAATAGTTTATTTTTTTATAGCATTAAGCAATTATGTGCTATTGATTGATTTTGTATTTGATACATTATTTTTAACCACATATTTTTAGTTTTGAAAAGTTTTAAAAGTATAAAATAATAAGAATAAATGGATAAAATTTGTATAACAAACGCATGTATTATTATAAGCAATCAACCTGACCTGATCTGCCTCATTGCCACCCTCGCCACATATTTTATGTTGTTCTTTATGCATCTATAAAGCTCATATATTAGAAGAAGATCTAAATATTGAGCTCAAGCTCCTTGCAACACAAATCTAATATATTACTGTTTTATGTTGTTCCTTCTATATCTATAAGGCTCATATATGGTGGTTCATATATTCACAACTCACAAGGAGGTTCAAATAATCTTCTTCTTATTGGATATTAACCTGAGCTGAGCCACCCAATGAAGATGGTGTTGGAGCAGTTGAGGGACTGGAATCTTTTTTTTTTCTCGATAAGTAACTATTATAAATGGGCATTAAGCGGATGTTACTTGTCCATCGTCGTTGTGCTCCAACCATATCAATCATAATGAAGCCAAAAACCATGTCTCCTTCTACTCCTCAGCACCACACCTCCTTCCATCCTAACAAGATTTGGAAGCACCTCGTCAAAATTCCAAGTAATAGCAAACAGTGCAAAGACAAAACCCTACAGTTCCCTACCAAACTCGCAGTGAACCAGGCAAGAAACTGGCTCCCCATCCTTTTAGCACATTCACCACCAATTATTTAACATTCATACCTTTTGAGTTAAGTTATCAATAGTGAGGATTTTTCTATGTGCTTCGGTACAACTGAAGAAAGCCACTTTTGATGGAGGTCTGGCCTGATGGATACTTCTATATGTTAAAGTCATCCTTCTCCAATGATGCAATTAAATCTAAGAATAAATGTATTAGAGAGAAAAAATTCTCAAATTGGGATACAACTGCTTAAGCTCACAAATTTACAATCTCATAATGTCAAAAAAGTTACCAATGAACACTCCTACTACCTATTTATACACATAGGCAGCACACACCAGCAAAACAAATTCAAAGCACTAAAAATGACTACATTAGGACTCCTCCTCTGAAAAAAAACTTGTCCTCAAGTTGGGAGTAGTTATTCAACTCAAATGACTATATGCTAATACTAAAGGAATAGGTATGATGCAGCTGTGGATAAGAATAGTGGCTCCATTTTTTTGATCAACACTGCCCTCATGCAGTTGATAGAAAAGAAAGAAAAGAGAAGATGATTATATTGTTCCAACAATAAAAAAAGGCTTAAACACAAGATTTGAGTTACATCGATATATAGAGCAAAACCCTAATTTACAAAACCCTTATTTGTCTTAAGGACTAAACTACTCTTTAGCTAACATATAACTAAAACACTAAAGATAATCTATCATAATCTTACTCTCCCCTCAAACTCATGATGCGAACCTAAAGAGCAACGAGAGTTTGCCAAGTAAGAACTGAAAATGAGCAGAAGAGTGTGTCTTTGTGAAGAAATTTGTAATCTGTAAGGAAGAGGAGATAAGCGGTAGATCAATAGTGCAGTGATCGTGCGATAAGACCTTGTTCGTGTGCTTATGAAAAACAGAGTTGTGAGCAGTTTGGATTGCACTCTTATTGTTATAGTAAAGAGAAGTAGAAGAAGAAAGAGAGAGACCCAAATATGAGAGTAGCCATATGAGCCATACAATTTCAACTATAGCATGTGTCATAACGTGATATTGAGCTTTAGCAGTAGAACGAGTAATAACAAATTGGTTCTTGCTCTTCTAGGAAATGAGAGAGGCACCAAGAAACACACAAAAATTAGTGTTAGATATGCGATTAGACACATTACCAGCTCAATCAACATTAACACAAATCCGAAGAGTCCGAGAGGAAGTATAAGAAAACAATAAGCTTTGAAATAAAGTTCCATAGATATAGTGTAAGATGCATAACAAAGAAATCCAATGAATGGAGCGAGGAGGAGGGACAAATTGACTAACTACATGAGCTGCATATGCAATATCATGACAAGTCACAGTAAGATAGACCAAACACCTAACTAGCTCGCGATAGACGGTAGGATCCTCGAGGAGAATGTCATCAGAAGAGGAGAACTTGGCATGCAACTCAATGGGAGTGTTAACAACCTTTTCATCAATAAGGCGGACTCGATGAATGACCTCATTAGCATATTTAGATTGAGATAAGGGATAGCTCTTAGATGAATGAGCAACCCTTATACCAAGACAATATAAAAAATGACCCAAAATTTTCATCTCAAACTCATGAAATTGATGATGTTTCACTTCAGAATTAGTAGTAGAATCAGAACTAGTGGTGATCATATCATCCACATATAGTAGCAAAATAACAATTGCAATAGTAGTTTAAAAGCGAAAAAGAGCAGAATCATGAGTATTAGGAGTAAAGCTAATCTAATTTACAGTAGACTGAAAATGCTCATATCAAGCACGAGAAGATTGCTTAAAAGCATAAAAAGCATGATGGAGAGGATATACAAACTAGAGGAGGCCGCATATTGACTTCTTCATTAAGATGCTCATTAAGGAAAGCATTCTTCACATTTAGTTGGAAAAGATGCCACTTACAAACTGTGGCGATATAAATCAAAGTACTAACAATAGTCATTTTAGTCATAGGAGTAAATATTTTCTGGTAACTGTACTCTTGAGAAAAACCTTTCGCAATTAATCTGTTCTTATAGCGCTCTAGAGGATCATCAGAATGAGTTTTAACTTTATAATTTTATTTACAGCCAATGAGATTTTTACTGGCAGGCAATGGAGCCAACTCCCAAATACAAGTCTTCTAAAGAGAAATTAATTCATGTTACATTGTATTGATCCAATTGGGATCAGTATATACTTCTTTATAGGATTGAGGCTCAAAATAAACATGAATAATAGACAAAAATGACAATAGAAAGACGAAAAATAGGTGCTAGGAAAACCAAATCTTATTGAAGGAGTACAAGTACACAAAGTGTAGCGCCACCAGGAGGATCTAAATCCACAAAGGCAGATGAGACTGCGTTAGAGCTAGTTGATACCGGTTGAGGAGCATGCCTGCAAGAATAAACGGAAGAGAGGGAACAACATAAGAATGAGATGTAGGAGGGAAATAAAAAACATTAGGCTAGCCTACGAGTTAACTCCTCAGACGACACATTATTTGGAAATAGGGGCATATTTAGGTGGAAGAGTAAAATAGGAGAGATGCTTAAGAAACACAACATGTAAGCCGTTTATTTACAAGATCATAACACCAATATCCTTTATATTGAATGCCATAGCCTAAGGAAATAGTATTGCGTTTATTGTGCTCCCGTTTGGAAAGAAGAACAAAACAAATTGAACAAAAAACAAGTAACACCGAGTAATAGGAGCGTGATGGCGTGGCCAAACAAATTTTTATAATGGGAGATCCCAGAAAGAAGAGTGGACATATGATTAAGAAGGTAAACTGCAATAAGAACTACTTCCTAGAAGATGGAAGGAACAAATGTGGACAGAATGGAGCGAGCTATGTTAAGAATGTGCAAATGTTTCCTTTTAGCTCTACCATTTTGTGTTGGGTTATCAGAACATGAAGATTGAGGAACACCGTCTTTTGTAGCTAAGAAGCTAGTGAATTCTATTAAGAAATACTCTCTACCCAAATTAGAATGAATGGTTTTAATGGTGGTACAAAATTGAGTCTGAACCATAAAACGAGAAGTGCGGTGAATAAGAAAAAAAAGATTTGTGAGACATGAGATAGACTCAACAAAATCGACTTTAATTATCAATACA
>JAOTRH010046192.1:0-19739 GCA_034768845.1 Heliamphora exappendiculata | reverse complement strand
ATTATCTTGTAATCACATCGTACTTTATTTGAAACTCACAGGCAGAGGCAAATGATGGTGAGTTACCGGATTTTTGTGATGTCTACGAGAAATCACACAAGTCCAAGAAGACAAAATAATGGATTAATCATGCCTGTAGTGTACTACATGTAAGCATCCAACAAATGAGCAATTATATTGATCATCTACTTAGTGACTAGACAATATAACTAATTCATCTTCCTCTTCTTTCTTTTTTTTTTTTTACAATGACGAGCTGTGATGACAAGAGTTCGAGATGAGGCTTCTCAATCTGGGACGCCAATGACTCAAGAGGCTATTTCTAGGACAGTTCTTGGGGAGAAGAAGGGATACCTTAGAGGAATTGAGGTGGGACCAAAGCTGTCTTCATCATCTTCTATAGGGGATGACGATTCACGAGCACGTGATGCAGAGGTTGCAAAACTAAAACTTGAGGTGGATGCACTCCATAAGGGGCGCCAGAGAGACCAGATAGAACAAGAAGCGCAACAAAAACAAATTGATCAGTTCCAAAGCATCTTAACACAACTCATGCAACATCATCTAGGTACACGATTTCGTTCATGATTTTAGCTTGGGAAATTGCACGAGCACTCAAATCTGATACTCGCGAAGAGTTTTAGAGCTTAAAATATGAAAAAATTAACGAAAATGGCCCGTTTTGGGGGCAAAAACTAAAACCAACCACTGAACGGCTTGAAAAATCACACGAGCACCTCATTATTGTCTAAACAAACATGTACAAACTGACGACAGTCTAATCCGACACTCGCATAGAGTTTTAGATATTAAAATGTGAAAAAATTAACAAAAACGGACCGTTTAGGGGACAAAAACTAAAAACAGTCACTGAACGGCTTGGTAAATTACACGAGCACCTCATTATTGTTAAACAAACTAGTACAAACTAATGGCACTCTAACCCGATACTCGCGTAGAGTTTTAGGGCTTAAAATGTGAAAAAGTTAAGGAAAACGGCCCGTTCAAGGGGGAAAAAACTACAAAAAGCTACTGAACGGCTTGGTAAATTACACGAGCACCTCATTATTGTCTAAACTAACTTCTACAAACCGAAGGTACTATAATCCGACACTCGCGTAGAGTTTTAGAGCTTAAAATGTGAAAAAATTAACGAAAACGGCATGTTCGAGGGGAAAAAACTAAAAACAGCCACTGAATGGCTTGGAAAATTGCATGAGCACCTCATTATTGTCTAAACAAACTTGTACAAACTTACGGCATTCTAATCCGACACTCGCGTAGAGTTTTAGTGCTTAAAATGTGAAAAAGTTAACGAAAACGGCCCGTTGGGGGGTAAAAACTAAAAACAGCCACTAAACAGCTTGGGAAATTACACGAGCACCTCATTATTGTCTAAAAAAACTTGTACAAACCAACGGCACTCTGATCCGACACCCGCGTAGAGGTTTAGAGCTTAAAATGTGAAAAAATTAACAAAAATAGCCCGTTTGGGAGCAAAAACTAAAAACAGTCATTGAACGGCTTGGGAAATTGCACGAGCACCTCATTATTGTCTAAACAAAATTGTACAAACTGACGGAACTTTAATCCGACACTCGCATAGAGTTTTAGAGCTTACAATGTGAAAAAGTTAACGAAAACGGCTCGCTTGGAGGGCAAAAACTAAAAACAGCCACTTAATGGCTTGGGAAATTGCACGAGCACCTCACTATTGTGTAAACAAACTTGTACAAACCGACGGCACTCCAATCTGACACTCCCGTAGAGTTTTAGAGCTTAAAATGTTAAAAAGCTAACGAAAACGAACCATTCTGGGGCAAAAACTAAAAACAGCCACTAAACGGCTTGGGAAATTGCACGAGCACCTCACTATTGTCTAAACAAACTTATACAAACTGACGGCACTCCAATCTGACAATCGCGTAGAGTTTTAGAACTTAAAATATGAAAAAGTTAACGAAAACGACTCATTCGGGGGCAAAAACTAAAAACAGGCACTAAACAGCTTGAAAAATTGCACGAGCACCTCACTATTGTGTAAACAAACTTGTATAAACCGACGGGACTCTAATTCGACGCTCGCGTAGATTTTTAGAGCTTAAAATGTGAACAAGTTAACGAAAACGGCCCGTTCAGAGGGAAAAAACTAAAAACGGCCACTGAACGGCTTGGGAAATTGCAGAAGCACCTCACTATTGTCTAAAAAAACTTGTACAAACTGACGGCACTGTAATCCGACACTCTTGTAGAGTTTTAGAGCTTAAAATGTGAAAACGTTAACGAAAACGACCCGTTCGGAGGGCAAAAACTAAAAACAGCCACTGAACGGGTTGGGAAATTGCACAAGCACCTCACTATTGTGTAAACAAACTTGTACAAACCGACGGCACTCCATTCCGACACTCCCGTAGAATTTTAGAGCTTCAAATGTTAAAAAGCTAACGAAAACGGCCCATTTGGGAGTCAAAAACTAAAAACAGCCATTGAACGGCTTGGGAAATTGCACGAGCACCTCACTATTGTCTAAATAAACTTGTACAAACCCACGACACTCCAATCTGACACTGGCGTAGAGTTTTAGAACTTAAAATGTGAAAAAATTTACGAAAACAGCCAGTTCGGTGGGCAAAAATTAAAAATAGCCACTGAACGACTTGGTAAATTGCACAAGCACCTCACTACTGTGTAAGAAAACTTATACAAACCGGCGGCACTCCAATCCGACACTCGCGTAGAGTTTTAGAACTTAAAATGTGAAAAAGTTAACGAAAATGGTCCGTTCGGAGGGTAAAAACTAAAAACAGCCACTGAACGGCTTGGGAAATGGCACGAGCACCTCACTATTGTCTAAACAAATTTGTACAAACTGATGGCAGTCCAATCCGACACTCGCGTAGAGTTTTAGAACTTAAAATGTGAAAAAGTTAACGAAAACGGCCCGTTTGAGGGGGAAAAATTAAAAATAGCCACTGAACGACTTAGGAAATTGCATGAGCACCTCACTATTGTGTGAACAAACTTGTACAAACTGACGGAACTCCAATCCGACACTCCCATAGAGTTTTAGAGCTTAAAATGTTAAAAAGCTAACGAAAACGACCCATTCGGAGGGCAAAAATTAAAAACAGCCATTGAACGGCTTGGAAAATTGTATGAGCGCCTCACTATTGTCTAAACAAACTTGTACAAATTGACGGCACTCCAATCCGACACTCACGTAGAGTTTTAAAACTTAAAATGTGAAAAAGTTAACGAAAATGGCCCATTTGGGGGGCAAAAATTAAAAATAGCCACTGAATGACTTGGAAAATTGCACGAGCACCTCATTATTGTGTAAACAAACTTGTACAAACCAACGGCACTCCAATCTGACACTCACCTAGAGTTTTAGAGCATAAAATGTGAAAAAGTTAACAAAAATGGCCCATTCGGGGGGCAAAAACTAAAAACAGCTATTGAACAGCTTGGGAAATTGCACGAGCACCTCACTATTGTCTAAACAAACTTATACAAACTGACGGCACTCTAATCCGACACTCTCGTAGTGTTTTAGTGCTTAAAATGTAAAAAAAAATTAATCAAAACGACCCGATCGGGGGGTAAAAACTAAAAACAGCCACTGAACGGCTTGGAAAATTGTACGAGCACCTCACTATTGTGTAAACAAACTTGTACAAACTGACGGCACACCAATCCGACACTTACGTAGAGTTTTAGAGCTTAAAATGTTAAAAAGCTAACGAAAATGGTCTATTCGGGGGGCAAAAATTAAAAATAACTACTAAACGGCTTGGAAAATTGCACGAGCACCTCACTATTATCTAAACAAACTTGTACAAACTGACGGCACTCCAATCTAACACTTGTGTAGAGTTTTAGAGTTTAAAATATGAAAAAGTTAACGAAAACGACCCATTCAGGGGGCAAAAATTAAAAATAGCCACTTAACGGCTTAAAATTTTATATTTTCAAATGAAATGTTGAGAATGATAAAATTGTCTTGGATGAATGTATTTATGATGAGTATGCAATGAAATTCATGTCTGGTTTAATACTTTATAGTTTAAATCTTTCTGAGATTATTGTAATTGTTATAAAATTTAGACGAATAGTTAGTAAGGAGTTTTAATTTTTATTGGATTTTGAGATCTAGGCTGTGCCTGAGTATATTATGCTGTTTGCGTTTGACAGGACATCTGATAATTTGGGATTATCCAAAAAATAGAGAAAACTCTGTCGAATTTTTTTAGATTTTACACTCAGTATATTTTTTTAAAAATTTGGGATGCAACGATTTTTAAAATAAGTTGAGTTCAGGAGTTTCTTTAGAGGATTGATGAAATATACTCTCTTTAACAAAAAGATGAGATGTACTCTCACTTGCTAATAGTTTAATATTTTAATTGATGCAGCCTAAGAATCCAGCATAGCTTCGAGAAAGATTTTTGAGATGATGTGATGGCTCTATCAGACGAGTGAAAAACACCTGCTGCTGAGTATCATCAGCCGTTTACAAAACCTGACATTACAGTATGATTAGAGACCGAGATTGTTGAGTTAGTGATCAGAAATAAGTAAAGAATTTTAAATTTTTTGATACTTTTGTCTATTGAAGTTTTATTCAATGAGTGTACTAAGAGTGCATTAAGATCGTGGTTTATGTGATTTAAGTTTTTTCAAATCATTTACGATTTCAGAATGAATAGTAGTTTTTTTTATTAATCTTTGTATGCATATATGTTAAATATTTACTTCATGAATTGTCAATAGTTTGCTCTAAAAGGACTCAAGTGATGCAATAATTAATAAGTATTACGTATCATTTTGAATATATATAAATTATTGATTGTAAGTTTATTTCTATATGGATTACAGGTTTAATTCGTGAATTGATAATTATTTGTATTAGTTAGTGCTTTTTTTAATGGAGTTATGAATAATAATTATTATTATTATCGTTGTTTTTTCCTACCAAAATATTATATTGTGAAAAATAACTTTTGGCGACTAAATAATTTAATCGGCAAAAATATCAAAACATTTAAAAATTTTTGCCGATGACACTATTTGGTCGCAAAACACCTTTGCCGGCCAAATGGGTTTGTCGGTGAAAGGTTTTTAAAAAATTTAAAAGTTTTTGCCGACCACACTATTTTGGTTGCCAAACACCTTTGCCGACCAAATGGACTTGTCGGTGAAAGACATTCAAAAAAATTTAAGATTTTTGCCGACGACACATTTGGTTGCGAAAAACACCTTTTCCCGACCTAATGGTTTGGTTGGCAAAGGTCCCTTCACTTTGCCGACATCTTTGCCAACTAAAGAATTGGTCGCCAATGCCTCTTCTTTACCGACCAAATTTCTTTAGCGACTAATCAATTTCGTCGGTAAAAGTATATATTGCCGACTACAGTATTGGTCGGGGCAAATTTGGGATCTTTGGCGACCAACGTGAGTTTGGTCGGCAAAGGTTTTTACCGACAGTCATTTGCCGACGACTTTGGCGAACAAAAAATTACTTTTGTCAACGAAATATTTGGTCGACAAAAGTGTGTTTTTTTGTAGTGTAAGATTCCCTTGATTAGAGAGAGAGAAACTCCTCCCAATATACATCTCTACAAGAACCCAAAAAGTACTTTTTCAAAAAAAACCCTAGTAAAAGTGGTCCACATGCCATCCACAGTGGTCTTAGCAAACTTCTACCATTCTCTTGCATCTTCCCAAAGTTGGAACACTACCAACCTAACACGTAGCTCATCTTCCCCAATCTCTAGGGTTATAAGATCATCGTGGTTACTTCCAATCACTTGGTAGCAACTTTAAGGTCCGGCTCCCCAAAGAAAGTTGGAGGATCCAACCGCTAGAATTCCCTCATCGCTACAGAGGCCCTTAGCTCAGGAACCATCACTCTAGCCCTATTCGCTTTGGCAATCGCACTTATCTTCAAAAGCATCTCTTGAACAACATCAACACCACCCACTTATTCTTGTGGGGCATGAATGCCCCCTTCTTCTGGAACGTGGGCATAAGCACAACCCCGACCACAGCTTTGGCCTCTACCACGCCACGGCAACATCACTCTACGAATATCAAAACAAGGATTACAACAACTCATCTCTCATAGATAATATCGTCCTTTAACATGATACCACATAACACAAATCGTAGCATCAACACACTTTATGTAACACACATTGAGGGAGACCATTCGGAATGACACGTCAATCCGGCTAACTCATTTAGATTTCTGGTTAAAACAGGCGTCGGCCAAATGCCTATCTAACTCAAACCCCAAACCAGTCGACCGATCTCCCAAGGGCCAAACATATCATCCTAAAAGTCTAACCTCTATACCCAACTCCACAGAGCATGCAAATGTCAAGTTATACCCAAGATGTTTCATGCGAGCACACCAAGTCATGAATGTCACACATCAATGCAAACTCTCACGCAATGGATCAACCACCCCCCACGGTTCTCAGGTATTCGAACCGAAAACTCTGATACCAATCTGTAATGCCCTGATTTAGAAACAATATAACCCGAATAAACTTTGGAAATCAACCCGATGTGAAAGACCATTTTCTTTTGACAACCAAACTTTTAAACAGTCCATTTATGCCCAAGAATTTATTTTAAGAAAGTTGATTTTTTTTTTAAAATAATCGTCAACAAAACTGCTCAGCGGAGCCCACTCGAGCGGACTACTCACCGCTCGAGCAGTGAGACACCCGAGACTTTCTACCCAAAACTCTAAAAAAAACTTACTAAGTTTGGGAAAAACAACCACACGCTCTCCTTCTTTAAACATGATTTTAAACAGGCAAACCAAGATGTTAAACATGTATAAAAGGAGCGAAATAACCATCTTTCCATAGGAAACCCGAATTCAAACTTCATTATCAACCATCATCATTAAAAGGTAAAAGTGTTCAACCCAATAAACAAACAAGAGACCTCACATGCATGCACAATATATATATACAACCCTAAGGCCTTGCAACACGGGTATTCTGGCCCTCAATTACAATATCTTGCATGTTCAAAAAGGAAACAATTACATCTTTACAACTTTATTTCCCAAAAATAGACCATCTAAAAAGAAATGTACTCCTTCTCATTACACAAAAAGGTGTCCAACGACCATCACCTCAGTCCATATTCGTCTTCTTGCTATCACCTGAAATATTGTTAAACAATATGAGCTGACACTCGTAAGAACAATACTAGCATTGAATAAATGCATGACATATGAAGATGGTTATGCAGGATGCACGCATAAGCTTCATCAAAATCATATCGTTTGTCCCAAGGTAAATTTCCAATGCGTAATCGGGTTTGTATAAAAAGATTATTATTCCAGACTCATCAATTTTCGTGAGATCAACAATGTTTCTATTCTCGATCAACCCAACACATTTACCATTCACAATTAACCCAATACTTTCTCTAATTAAGGTTTTACCAACCCGATCATTTACAATGCACACACACGTAGACACCCTGTATTGACATTTCTGATATTCCACTAACTCGTGATTTGCAAACATAGACATCGACGCTGGACGAGCGTATAGACTCACGTAGCGTTACAATCAACCTGGCCATACAGGGCTCCTAAAGTAACGGGACGTTCTATACCCCAACACAACTAACGTCTTTTCCTGATAGCTAGCCGATGGGCAGAGAACCCAATTTGCGCAGTTTTCTGGTCTTTCACTGTGGAGCAACTCGTGCCCAACCTTAAACGATCCTTGGATCCCACAATTGGTCCTTTTCGATATAACAAATCACAATACGCACACTCGAGTCCAACCCTGAAGGTTCCTCTCACCCAACCCATATAATTACACATTTCCATTATTATAAGGCTCAAACCTTGGATTAACCATCTATATAGTTTAGAACCCACCAATTCATCAGTTTTTGCACAACAAACTCACAATTTTTCACTTGACATTAACATGTGTCACATAAATTCGTGGAATAGGTATACAATGGGTTATCACAACCCCTAATTTAACCAACAATCGTATCAATTTCCTCGTACTGGTTCTTTAAACCTAAAAATCCCAATTTTCATGGTTTAAACCCAAATCCAAACCATAATTCATTATTTCTCAAACCAATCACATGAAACAATAATGTAAAGATAGGAACATGTTAAATTCTCCACAAATATAAGATTTAACCCCCGTTATCACCAAACCCAAACTTAGGGCTTCATAAACACTATTTTCATGACTTTATGTTCATAGATTAGAAAATACGACACATATCACAAAGATATTCAAGAAAAGTCTTAGATCCTACCTTTAGGATGCTAGATCCACAAGAAATGGCCCCAAACAAGCTTCGACCACGAGAATCTCCAACCATATGGTTAGAGAAACATCTCCAATGTCAAGATCAGGCCTTCAACGGTTGAACTGCTGAGAGAAAAGAAAGAAATCACCTCACAAAGAGCCAAGAAAGCTCCAACAATCTCCACACAGAAACCCTGGTTCTCACCTTTGCTCTAAAGAGAGAGATATGAACAGAAAGAGGAAAAAGGGAGCCATACGTGACTTTTAAAAAGTCTGCTTCACGACAGTCCGCTCGAGCAGTCGCCTCCTCCAGGACCTCTCGGCCACCTGTCCTCTCGAGCGGTCTCCCCACCGCTCGGGGTGTTAATGCGAGGAGACAAACTAAACAAAAGCTGCCAAAACTGAGCCGAATTACCAACCAAACACCTCACCGCGATGTTCCCATGCATCACCTTACACTTAACCCTCATTAGCAAACATATATAGGTTCAAGCTTTAATTTTTACGCAACATGTATGCATTCAACCGTGTCCACATAACCTCATATATCATTTCTCATAATTACAAGAAAATAACAAGAGACCCGGTCTCTACAATAACATTACTTAGTTTATCATGATTAGGTTTAGTTTTAGTCATTTTGTACAACCCCAAATCAAACTTAGTTTAAAACCTAAATCTCATGATTTTAATTCCCGAATTAGTATCCTTTTTATATTCAACAACCCATTTATTATATCTAACATTAACTTAGTTCAATCTCGTCAATCGAGTAGATTTTTGTGTTTCACCACTACCTAATGAGGGTTTACACCAAGTGAGCTTCAAATATTTAAGGTTGAGTCCGCAATTCCTCCGGTAACTTTCCATGATCACTCAACTTTAATTTCCCATATTTTACTCATAGTCTCAAGTACAACCTTTAATTATGTTAGGAAGCCCATAATTTTCCAAGTCTTCCAATTCGATTATTAACTTAGATTACATATTCCGAACTAACAAATCAAGCAATCCAATTTACACTCTAATATTTTCATTGTCTCTAGATTATCCACCAATTCTTGATCTAAAACTCCATATCCGAGCATTCAAAGATAAATTTATGTTCTTAGAATTAATTTATCAATTCAACACAAGATTAAGGTTCAAAGGCAACCAAAATCTTAAACTTTCAATCACATTTAGGTTTTCCTTAAAATTTGACTCAATTTTATGAAAATCAACACAATTCAAAGTAGAGCACCCAAGTTAGTCTAGATCCTATCTCATGATGCCACCACACCTAAAGATTTCGTCAAATTCCCACCCTAGGATTTCGGCTACTTTAGGTTTTAGCTCCTTGATGACTCCAAGTGTTGCTCTTGTTTTGTGTGAGGCTTGAATTCCACTTGAGGGCTTCTAGTTTGGGTGTAGCTTGATCAAATTTTGGCGGGAGATGGGATTCTAAGGTTTTCTTCCAAGGAAAAGGAAAGAAAAGGAGAAAAGAAATCAAGAAGATGTCGTCAGTGATGGGGGGCTTAGCCTTTCCTCCTTTTTATTTCTCTAATCTCTTTGTCTGAGGCTTCCAAAGAGATCCACAGCTGTATGACTCGAATTGAGGGGTTTTAGAAAATAGCCAAAATATGGGAATTCAAAGAATGTTTAAAAAAACACCTTGAAAACTAAAATTTGAAAATTCATTTTACTGAAAATAGAGTCGCCACTTAGTTTTTTAGAAAAATTAAGAAAAAACAATTGGCTACTGATTTTTAAAACGTTAACAAGAGAAACAGGGTTCGGGAGTTAAGGTACGAATCGGGAAAGGTGTTAGGCACCCCATTCGCCCAACCATAAGGTTGACCTCTACTAATCATCATTGGTTCTTTAGTATAATTTTTCAAATGCATGCAAACAAAGAAAATAAAAGTAAGGAGAGAACATCCACAATCAAATATGAAAAATACATACGATATGTACATAACACTCCAAAATACATAAATATCAAAAGAAAAATTCTAAGTCCTATGGTATGCAATTTCTATCTAAAGGATATATGGAATACATCCACATGTAATTTCAAAAATAATCCTAAACTATCATAATTCAAATGAAAGAACAAAATAAGCTAAAGGATACTAAAATTACCTAAATATGGATTACTACAAAGTATGCCAAACAATTGTAAAATAAAACTCTAAACTAATATGTACAATATGCACCTTGTCAAATTATCTAAAAGCATATGTAAAACATGTAAAAAGTCTTGTGTTAAAAACTAATCAAAACAATAAAATCTAATAACAAACATTTTGTGTATTAATAAGTAACTATTGAAGTTTTAATTTGAAGAAGAAAAAAATAAAAGAAAGCTTACAAAAGATTAGTTAAACCAAAAATAAAATGTTAAAAAATGCTTATTTAAACTACTTAAAAGAACACTATTTACATTCTATGTTTTTTTTTAAACAAAGCAAAGAAAAATAATAGAAATGAGATAAACGAAAAGGTTCTAAAAACAAATATTATACTACCATTTAGAAGAAAAATAAGAACTAATATAAAAGGTTTTTTTGTGATTTTTAGGTTTAATAAAAAAAAGTCAAAAAAATAAGATAAATACTAAGAAAAGAAAATCAAGCTGTAGAAAATGCAACTTTAAAAAAAAAAATAAAGCTAATGATAAAAATGAGAATAAAATGCTAGAGAGAAAAGTTATACTATTATTTAAAAAAATATAAGCTAACAAAAGAAAATAAGGTTAATTCTAGTGAAGGAATTAACATTAAAGAGAAAGTAAAGAAAATGTAACATTAGCATTAAAGGAAATAAAATAAATAATAAAAGAAGAGAAAATGCTATAGAAAAGAAAAAGAAGAGGAAATGAAAAATGAAAATTAGAACATTAAACTAAGATTACAAGAAAGAAATGAAAAAAAAAATGACTAATGCATTGAAAGAAAATTACATTAAGCTAAGAGAAATAAAATATGGAAAAGAAAATAAAACTATATTATAAGAAAAAGAAAGAAAAAAGTAAATGCTAAGAAAATTACATTACTATTAAATGAAAGTTAAGAGTTAAAATCGAGCATTCAATTAATGGTACAAGAAAAAAAAAATAAATAAAATGCTAATAAACGGAAACTAGACTAATAAAAAATGTAACTAATGTTAGAACATTAAATTAAAAGAAAAATAAAAGAAACAAAGTACTAATAAAGAAATAACTAAATTAACATTAAGAGAAAATTAGCGATTAAAGTGGTGCAATATTGATAATTACAACCATTTTCATATAAGTGCTTTGATTATAACAATTAACAACAATATCAAGTTGTAATTGCTAAAGATATATTAGCACTATTTTAATGAATTAATTAAAGAAAATAACAAATGTGTTAAGTGTGAATGTAAGAAAATTAATAACTAAAGAAGTAAAGAAAATAACTAAATTATATGAAGTAAACGAGATTAATTATATAAATGGAAAGAATAGGCAATTTGAAATTGAATTTTAACCCGATCACTCCAAAAGAGAGGAAATGGAGTTAAAAAGACCGGGGATCCTCAAATTGGGGAATGTACTTCAATCATGGGATGGTGATTCTAAGCTAGGGCTTCAAATGTAGGTATTGGAGGATTGGGACTCGATATTTTGACAGAACTTCGGCGTCGGGGCTCAGAATTACTCGGCAACTCGGCAGAATTTCACTCTCAAAGCCTCACACTCATTTTCTGTCCTGAAAAATGTACTGGAGGTACGGTATTTATAGAGTTCCTCAGCCAATGAAATTCTGCCACGTTTTGGGGACGCGTTAGGCCATTTGAAGTTGACGGTCGCCACAATGCAAGTTGGCAGTCGCCATGTTTTTGAAAGGTTCCACAAAGTTCTATGACGGTCGCCATAATTCAAGTTAGCGGTTGCCATGATGAAATGTGGCGGTCGCCACTTTTGGCTAGGGTTTTCAAGAGATTCTATTAGTGGTCGCTACAATGAACATGGCGGTTGCCTTACTTGGGCAGCAAGTTTCATTGGTTCGACAAATTTTTATTGGTTTGAAGGTTCCAGATTCAAATACCGAGCTTGGATCACTTCCCGAGGATCGTACTGGGGAACTATTCCATCTGTTTTTCTTATCGGATTCACCTAAGATTAGGCGTTGTCAAATTAGGGTGTCCACAATTGCCCCTCTTTGGTATAATTTGCATAGCAATGCGTGAAGCAAGTTATATCAAAGACCCAGAGACGACAACCATTTGACCAAGCCGTCAATCTTAGGCCACAAACACACAAGCATGCATATGATGTTGGCCGTACTCGAATCTTAATCGGGATGCCTACATACCCATTTGTTAGGGATCAGACCAAAACGTAGTTCATAGGGCAAAATGCAAGGATGCAAGATAAAACTAATCATGATGCATAACAAATACAACGTAATGCAAATATAAGAAAAATATCAATCAATTTTAGGTCGTGAAAGGACCGACGAGTCAGTTTTAAGGTCATGAGAAGGACTAACAAGTCAGTTTAGGGTCATGGGGAGGACCGATAAGTCAATTTAAGGTCATACGGAGGATCGAGTCAGTTTAAGGTTGTGAGTAGGACTGATGAGTGAGTTTAAGGTCATGAGGAGGACCGAGTCAGTTTAAGGTCATGAAGAGGACCGACGAGTCAGTTTAGGGACCGACGAGTCAGTTTAGAGTCATGAGGAGGACCGAGTCAGTTTAGGGTCATGAGGAGGACCGAGTCAGTTTAAGATCATAAGGAGGACCGGCGGGTCAGTTTAGGGTCATGAAGAGGGCCAACGAGTTAGTTTAAGGTCATGTGGAGGACCAACAAGTTAATTTAGGGCCATGGGGAGGATCGAGTTAGTTTAAGGTCGTGAGGAGGACCGACAAGTCAGTTTAGGGTCATGAAGAGGACCAACGAGTTAGTTTAAGGTCATGTGGAGGACCAACAAGTCAATTTAGGGCCATGGGGAGGACCGAGTCAGTTTAAGGTCGTGAGGAGGACCGACAAGTCAGTTTAGGGTCATGAGGAGGACCAAGTCAGTTTAAGGTCATGAAGAGGACCGACGAGTCAGTTTAGGGTCATGAGAAGGACCGACGAGTCATTTTAAGGTCATAAGGAGCACTGAGTCAATTTAGGGTTATGAGGAGGACCAAGTCAGTTTAAGGTCATGAGGAGGACCGACGAATCAGTTTAAGGTCATGAGGAGGACCGAGTCAGTTTAAGGTCATGATGAGGACTACCGAGTCAGTTTAGGGTCATGAGGAGGACCGAGTCAATTTAAGGTCATGAGGAGGACCGACGAGTTAGTTTAAGGTCATTAGGAGGACCGAGTCAGTTTAGGGTCATGAGGAGGACCGAGTCAAACCTCGAACTAATAGGTCGAGTTAAGACCTAAAATTTCATAACAAGAAGAGAGAATAATTATGGTTTAGAAATAAAAATTATCGGGAAGAAAGCCACAAATAGGTCGAGTTAAGACCTAAAAATTCAGGATGAGACATAAGATAAATTTAATTTTAAAAGCCAAATCACAGCTTAAAAATTAACTTTATCGGGAAAAGAAAATACCTCAAAGAGATAAGTGTTTAAAACACACAAAATTTTCTCGATGTATTTTTAAGAAACTTTCGAGATTGTAAATTTATTTTTGAAAAGCTCTAAAAGTCATTTTTAGAAACAAAACATGTACACAAAATAAACATCAAAAATTTTATATTTTCTGAAAATTATTTTTGCAAAAGAAAATAATGTAATGAATAAAATAAATGCATAATAGCGATAACAAAACACTCATTAAAAATGCCCAAACAGCCCCTAAAAACCCTAAAACATCATAGTGGCGAACTGATACTGGGCTGCCAACTTTGGAGTTGGCAGTCGCCGTGTGGGAATGACATGACAGTTGACAACCTGGCGGCCGCCTAGACTAAATCCGTCTGACACGGCGGTCGCGCACTAGAAATCCCTACGACATGGCGGCTGCCGTGTGATGTTTGGAAAACATGGCTGTCGCTCACTCATAAGATGGCGATCGCCAACTCTGAGCGCATATACAACCCTTTTAAGCGTGTGAGCACAGCTCATTTGCATCCTTTCACTCTCTCTCTAACTCTCCATTCTCTCTCGTCTTCTCCCTTGCTCCCAAACTTTTCCCTTTGTTCCTTACTTGCTTCTTAACTCACACGATGTTCACCTTGCATTTTGTGATCCCATTCTTCTTCATGGCGGGCCAAGGCCATGGGGATGACGACTCGGGGGCACGACGGGACCCTTCCACTAGTAGGGGTACTTTCATGCAGCCCACTGCTGCGATGGATGCTCTTGTACTCGAGGCGGAGCTGACCTCCCGTCGTGCTGCTGAGGACGCGCGAGCAGCGGCTGCAAATGTTGCTGCTGAGGCCGCAGTGGCTGACTTCTTGGATCTCGACGCTGGAGAGGGCCACACGGCGCCCTTCGACCCGCACACCTACGCTCCTCTACCTCATCGCATGGTTCCACGTGGGATGAGACGCTACGAGCCTCCAGATGACATGGTTGCTGCAGATGTTCTTCTGCGAGAACCCGATCACCACATGTCTCGTCGACGTCCATCGGTATGTATCTGATCTATCACGCCCCAAACTCCGGGCCACTTGAAACACCCATAACAATCAACCATAACACCCAGCCCAAGAATACACTCTCAAAATAAACCATACATGCATTGTATATAAACGCCAAACGGCATACGTTACAAGGCTCAAATGCCGAGAAAACATGTTATAACATATATGTAACAAAACTAACAAAAAGGAAGACTACACTCCTCCAGCACCTCCAGATCAACCAGCGTGACCGATACCTAAAAGAAAACAAAATTTCACACCATAAGCCAAAGCTCAGTAGAAACTAGACAAGCATGCAATATAAACAAAACATGCTAGTAAACTGAAGTGCAGGTTTAGACTCTCTTTCAAGCATTGAAAACAGATTTCACGTGCAAACGGGAAAACAAGGATACAAACCATGTTTTGGACTCACTCACAGGAGCTTAAAAATAGTTAAAAGGGTTCTTAGATCGCGATTTACACGACTCTTAAAACAGTTTTAAAATTGGTCTATCCATCCCACAATGCAATTCATACAATCCATGATACATGCAACCGGCCCTCATACGCCGCAACCACAGTCCTAACAATGAGATAAAGATCTATACGTAAACATGCATTCCCGGGATAAAACCGTATACTATGGGGTAAAATCATAGACCAACCACGGGGTAAAACTGTATACCGCGAGATAAGACCGCACACAACGGGATAAGACCGTAAACCAGATCACGGGATAAAACCGTATACTTTACCATAAGCCACGGGATGGAACCGCCGACTACGGATCATACCATGGGATAAAACCGCATGCCACGTTATAAGACCGCATACCACGGGATAACACCACATATTACAGGATAAACTGAAATTACGGGATAACACTGAACATTCCTATGCATAACCTACTCATGATTTAAAATGCATATAACATACCACATATGCCACATGCATGTGCCCCACAAATCCGTCACATCCATGCCTAATAAAACTCTTACTTCTACTGCATGCAACCACGATACACATAAGATATCATGCCATGTAATCCCCATATGAAGAAACAATTATAAATGCACATAGCCATATAACCCGACAAGACATCACGTGCCACATAGCCATCATTCGATAACCGAATGACCAATCCATAAACCGAGACCCGTACACACACTGGGACAACCAACACCTAATCCAGAGATCAACACCTAAACCTCCCACGAGACGATTCTCACTAGAACTCACCTTGAACTGAACCACGAACCCACACGTCGCGCACATAACCAGCACTTATACAACCGTGCCACAGACCCTAAACCAACCATGCACGTCACACCCGAGGACGACATCACATAAACCTCGGGGCCACTACCCGACCCCCGAAACCACAACACCATTAACCAAACCCCAAAAGGAATCCACAGGTATTTGAATCGATCAATTCCCATAAATCAATCAATTGAATACCATAGGACGCCAATCGGACACCAAAAACCCAACCCAAACCATCAAAGCTGACATCCCAAAACTTCAGTCGACTGGACCCAACCCCCAGTCGACTGAAAAGCACACTGGAAAAACCAAACCGCCCAAACACACGGTTCAGTCAACTGACCCTATGAGTTCAGTTGACTGAACCCCAAGAACTATGATCTAATTGACTGAACCTATGAGTTCAGCCGACTGAACCCACCCAGAAACCGATTCCGAGCTACGGGTTCAACCCTCCAAACCTCGAATCGAAGCCTCCAAACTCCAAATCAACATCCGTGAACATTCACACGCCTAGGCCTAACACCAAGACCTCAAAAGAAACTCCCGACACCCGATTTCATCTACCAAAATTGACAAAAAATCGATTTTAACCCAAAAATCCAACTTTACAAAAAATCATATCTACAATAATCCGGCCGGTAAAAAGACACCCGATTACCCATAGCACCCTTATAACACATACAGATCTAGAATCCTACCTCGGTGAGTTCAAAACTCGATGTCTCGAACCACGTGCAAAATCGAGCTTCGCCAGAATTAAAATCTGACCGGATGGTTGCATAGCCCACTGTGCCAAAAATAAGAATCCACTGTTGGATAGCTGAAAACTGAGCCCCGGGCCCCCGAGAACTTAGAGATAAGGCAGAGAGAAAAATGAAATACTTAGGAGTTAAGTTTTGAAAAATATCTTTTGAAAATATATAACTCCAGATATTTATAGGTCTTCAAAATATCTTTTTTTTTTAAATTTTTTGAGATTCAAATCATAATAGCCCACGGCCCCGGGAACCTCCCCCGCTTGCATATCTAAGCCTCGATCATGCATCAAAAGCAATAGAAATATGCTGCAACAAAAACACATAGCGCGTGTCCTAAAACGCCAAAAAAAAAAAGAAAATGGGTCAGGGTCTCACAACTCTACCCACCTTAAAGGAATTTCACCCCCGAAATTTAACATAAGGTCAAAGAACAAACCATACGAGATGGTTAGCCAAACCATTCCTAGGATATAGTTAAATACGGTCAGGCATCCTAAACAATGGCCAACTATCTCGCAGACATGAGATCTACAAAACTCCTAATCTCACAACCTCACCAACCATTGTCTCAACACAATACACCATCCACGGGATTCATAACCAACCCCCAAACAGATGCGACAAGGAAACTGGTCTAAAGCCTGCCTACTCAGAAAGTACCTCTACTCGCTGAAGGTATATCAGCATCTTTCGGTACAACTGGTGCCCTCGATGAACTGTGAGCTGCAAGGGAATACACTCGAGACAACCCCACTCTGTCGTGTCCGCCATAACTCGGCGCTGTCAGCTGCCGCACCGACTGAACTGATGTACTCCCACCTGCCATCCGGGAAGTCTGTACTGCTGAAGGCTGCTGTCGACCTGTGCATACGAACCCACTGGTGTGTCCTCCCTGCTCAGCGCATCCTCTCTCTAGGGGCAAGTCCAGCGGATGTGTCCAGTCTGACCACATCTGTAACAATCGGGCAACTCCGTCCCCTACGACTGATCCTGTATGGAACTCTGAGCCTGCCTCAACTATGGGTCCCTAGATTGCCTTGGCTACGGGAAATCTGGTACACGATGCCCCGGCTGTCCACATCGAAAACATCTGACCTCCCTCTGCTCTGGCCTCCCTGACGAAGCCACTGATGGTGATGGTGCAGAGAACTGCTGTGATCTAGATGGATGAAAACTGGGACCAGAGGACCTCTGCCTCTTGCTGGAATACCCAGCTGTCTACGCCTCTACTCCACCCTGTGGTATCCTAGTCTCCCTAGAAGCTCGGATCTCAATCATGGTGTTCTCCACCCTCGCTATTGCCTCTACTACCTTTGTGAACACACGAATCCCCGTCGCTACCACACGCTCTCTGATTGCCGGTCTCAGACCCCGCTCAAACTTCATAAAACGCAGCTCTTCTGTGCTTACCAACTCAGGTGCAAACCGGGACAAGCACATAAACCTGGACTCATACTGCATGACATCCATCACCCCCTGGGTAAAGTGTAAAACTC
Source organism: Heliamphora exappendiculata (assembly GCA_034768845.1). Lineage (NCBI taxonomy): Eukaryota > Viridiplantae > Streptophyta > Magnoliopsida > Ericales > Sarraceniaceae > Heliamphora > Heliamphora exappendiculata. The sequence goes on along the minus strand of JAOTRH010046192.1, from coordinate 1,325 downwards.
CTCCCTATACGAATCTCTCCTCAAAGCTGGGAAGTATTTATCCAGAAATACTCTTGTAAAAGCTGCCTAAGCAACTCCTGCAATAGTCCTGGCATAATTCTACCAAGCGTGAGCAGCACCCCTCAGCTGAAAGGTGGCAAAAGAAACCCTCAACTCATCCTCCACAATCTGCAGTGTGTCAAGGATCTGCATCGTCAACTCCAACCACTTCGTCGCCATAATAGGATCGGGATCTCCGGCAAAGGTAGGCGGATCCATGCGTCTAAACTCCCGCATCGCCACAATAGCCCTCGCCTCAGGCACCCTCTCCCTAACAGCCTCACTTCTAGAGGTCTCAACCAGCTGGCCCATGGAACCCACCAGCGCACGCAACAACTCTACCATGTCAACAAGTCCTTGGGGAGCATTTGCATCCCCAGCATCGAGGATAGGAACATCCCCTTGGCCAACAGCACGGCCACGGCCTCGACCACGGCCTCACCCTCGTCTCGCCGACATCACGTCTATATGAAAGAAAACGGTATATAAAATGCAGCACATAGCATGAACATAAACGCTTAACCACATAAGCATGCTAACACATAACCACATAGGTTCATGCTAGACAACCACACATACCGAGGAGAACCAACAAGAATGACACGTCAATCTAGATAACCCACTCAGACTCTCTGCTAGAAATCACGTCAGCTAAACGCGTTTCTAACTTGGCTCCCAAGTTTGTTAACCCAAACGCCAAAAGGCAAGACTATCACTCCTAAGATTCAACCCCCATACTCACATATACACGTCATTCACATATCGCCCGCATGCTATCACGTTCATGTCATCAAAACATCTAAACATATGCAATCAAGCATACGCAATCAACCTCACACGGTGATGCAACCTCTTCCCACGGCTCATAGGTATTCGAACACAGAACTCTGAAACCAAGTTGTCACGCCCCAAACTACGGGCCACGTGAAACACTCATAACAATCAACCATAACACCTAGCCCGAGAATACACTCTCAAAAAAAACATACATGCATTGTATATAAACGCCAAATGGCATACGTTACAAGGCTCCAACGCCGAGAAAACATGTTACAACATATATGTAACAAAACTAACAAAAAAAAAGACTACACTCTTCCACCTCCTCTGGCACCTCCAGATCAACCAGCGTGACCGATACCTAAAGTAAAATAAAATCTCACACCGTGAGCCAAAGCTCAGTAGAAACTAGACAAGCATGCAACATAAACAAAGCATGCTAATAAACTGAAGTGCAGGTTTATACTCTCTTTCAAGCCTTGAAAACAGTTTTCACATGCAAACAG
>JAOTRH010046181.1:0-19740 GCA_034768845.1 Heliamphora exappendiculata | reverse complement strand
GAAAATTTTATTTAATTAAAATTTCAATTTTAAAATTTAATTTATTTAAATTTTAAAAGAAAAGTTATCGTTATAAACCGAATCAAACCGTTGGAGGGTTCGAATTCGTTGGAGCATTTCCGAACCGGTTCGCGCCTGTTGGCGGTCCAACCGCCAGGCCGAACCGATATCTGTACTTGTTCGATTTGTGACGAACAGTCGCCTAGAACGCCTTTTTAAAGGCTGTTCCAGACCCATTTTCAGGATCTAATTTCGAACCCTCCATTGCCGAAGCTTTGCATCTCCATTGCCGAAACTCTGCACCTTCTTTCCATACATAGTTTTCCCGAGAAAGTTCATACACTGCAGCGTTCGCTGTGTGTACAGATTGCCGTGCTTCCTCTGTACACAGAGATTGTTTTATCCTGGAGGCGTCCACTACATCGCAAGCACCGAGGCGAGAACGTATTCTGTCTTAAGGACACATCGTTCAGCGCTGGACTCAATCCCAACGTTCTGTTCTTCCAGTATTCTGTAAGCTTAATTAGTTTTTTCTTTTTCCGGTTCTATTTTATTTCCATAGTTTCAGTACTGTTTCGGTTTCTTAAATTTAACCAGTATTCTGTTTGGTTAAATGTTATAGTTTTTAAAATCAGTATTTGTTTACAGAACTTGTTTTACTATTTTGTTTCATTTTCGTTTAATTTGTTCTTAATTTATTTTCTGTTCTAAACCAGTTTTATCTGTATCTGTTAACAAAGGCAGATTTCAATATATATATATATATATATATATATATATATTATCCTGTAAATCGAAACTAATTATTTACTTCTGTTTTATTCTGAAATTAGTTTCAAATTATTGTAATTTTGATTAAATCGATAGATTGTTAAATTTTCAGAATATTAAATCTAACAATGGATTGGTATGAAAAAGTTTGCGAGTAATATTTTGAAATTTTTGGATCCGAGAAGAACAATGGTGGTGGCGAATGGCAATGGCCCTAATTAACTAGTTCTGATCCTTTTCAGGTGGAGCAATCTTTCCCGACGGCCAAAAGATTGAGAGTTTTTTTTTTTTTGGGTACATTCTACACACACACAAGGTTCGTGTGTTCCGATTTTGATTCACATCATGTTGAAGATCCATCTTTTATCTTTCTAGGGTTTTGATTATGTAAAATTGGGATAAATTGAACATAGTACTGATATTATACTCATTTATAATACTCTCTCCCGCTACTGTGTTAGTGTATCAGTTTGATCCATTGTAAAACTCCCCAAAAATAAGCTAAATTGTCTGGCTGCCTTTGGTTATATTTGTTATATTTGTTTTTGTTTGTTTCATCGCCCATGATTCTCAATGATTGTTATGTAATGTTTTGTGCTTGATGATTTCCTTTTTGTATTAGTTTTGTTGTAGCTTGAGCTTTTATTTATGAGTTATAGCTTACTTTGTCTCTGTTTTCCCTTAGTAGTTTCGTGCGAATGTTCGTAGTGCACTTGATCCAGCTATTGAAGAGATTGAGCCTTTTCTTAAGAGGTTTTAGTGCCTATGTGTTCTATTGTTGGCATGGGTTATGAGATGGAACTTGTTTTTATTCTGTTTAGAGTTTAAGCACAGGTGATAAACCATGATCTGTAAGCTATGCTATTATTCATTGTTGGATATGCTTTCTCGCATCAATTCTCTACTGTTTGTGTTTCACAACACTAGAGAATTATATACCCGGTCAAGTTGCTCTAACAAACGCTGATATATGGTTCCACGTCATGTATCTATATAATAAAATAGCTCAAATTTTCAAAATATTTTACAGACAAATTATTTTTGAAAATTGAGATTCACTCCTAATTTTCAAGAAAGAATTGAGATTTTATTCTCACTCTTCTTGTTTTTCTCTCCTCCCACACTTTTCTCTCTCTCTCTCTCTCTCTCTCTCTCTCTCTCTCAAATGTCAAATTTTTCTCTTCTAAAAAGTAACACTTACATTTTTCTTTTCTATTATCATTTTATCTCCCACCCAAAAATTAACCACTCTTTAGTTTAACTTTTTCAAGACTTCTATAAAGAGTTTTTTTTATTTTTGTTTGTATTTTAGAAAAAGAAGCTTCTTTTAATTACATAAATCTAAAAAATAAGAAAAAAATATCAAAGTCAAAAATGTTAAAAATCTAAAAATTCTTTATTTTCACTGAAAAAGGTTTTCTCATGTCGCTAACATTTTTAGTTTTCTATATTTATTTTTTGAAAAAAAAATATATTTGTTAATTTATTTTCAAAAAAATTTGGAATTTTTTAAATACCCAAAAAAAAATTTAAATTTTTAAAAAGCATTTTCACACAAGGAAAAAAAAAGATACAACAAGGAAAGATTTCATACTTTTATTATTATTTATAAAAGTTTTGATTTTTGATTTTTTAAAAGTTTTGATTTATAAAAAAATTCTGAATGTCATTTAAGTTTTGATTTTTTAATTAAAAAAAATTAACATAATAAATGTGATATATTTGGTTGTGTATTGAATTTTTTAAAAGAGATAAGAAATGTGGGTTTCTAAAATAAGAGGGAAAATGAATAGAATAGACACATAACACATGAAAATGGAGAGAGAGAGAGAGAGATATGGGTTAATTTCAATGAGAGAGAGAAGATGATTTCTTGAAAAAAGAGAACACACGTCGAAAGCGAGAAAAACGGGAAGGAGTGCAAAAAAATCATGACCATTATCTTTACTAGATTAAATTCTGATGTGAGAGCATTTATTCTTAAATGCATTTTTGGTATTCTCTCATTGGTTGTAGGTATCAATGCCATGATCTGACATTTAAATATTTTGCAGTGTTAGTACTTTAAAGGTTAATAGTGAAATTTAAATTGTGATTAAATTAATTTTTAAGTATGTTATTTTTTTTAATATTTTTTTAGTATGATTGTAAGTATTATTTTGCATGAATTGATTTTTTTTATATGTTCTTGTTAATAGTATTTCAGTATGATGTTAGCATTTTTTGAGATGAGTTATATTTAAAAAAATAAGACTTTGAGAAGTAATTAATTATTTGAAAATATAAGTTGTGTTTTAAGAGTGTTTTAAACATGAGTGATACTAAAAAATTTCGTTGTAAGTGTTTTTATGCACGGATCATCCCCAAATTCTCTAATCTCATGCCTCAAATGTTCTAATCTAACATACCCTAACATTATTAAAGAAATTTCACAGTCAACGCTCATAAATTAACTTCCTTCTGCAATTTAGTTCTGGACTATTATATAATTCAAATACTTGATAATTTTTTATTGGCAAGAGCATTACGCGGGGATGAGTTAGCATCCATGCTTTCTCATCTCTATTCCTTTTATGATTTTATTTCAACAGTTTAAGGTATATCCACCACGATAATTTGAACTCTTTATTTTGTATGTTTCACAGGGAACATCATTAATGTAACAAATTAGTTTAAACAAATTTCATGCGTAAAAGAAGATGACCCTTTTCGCTGGTGGTATTTTGAGTAATCGCCATTATAAAGACGTAGTACAATCAATAATGCAAATCGTTAAAAACAAATAATATGCCATATAAGCAGAAAAAATGTACATTATCGAGTAAAGGATGAGATAAATGATTGATTTTTATCAACACATTTGTGTTTGAATGTGCAATAAAAATTGATATTTTTTCGTTCTAAATAATGTAGATTGCTATCAAAACTAGAAAAAAGTTCGATCTGATAGAAGTGTATATAAACACACATATTAAAAAGAATAGAGATTATATTGTTCAAGTATCAACTGAAGCTATTGTAAGTGTGATTAAGTATTTTTTTTCTTAATTATTTATCTATTTAAATCATAATTAATATTTGATTTTTTAAATTTCAGTCTCAAATCAATGAGCGACTATCTCAAGTGCCTAAAGACACACAGTTCCCAACTTTTTGGGAGCAAGTATTAACTAAGGTATTATGAGTGAATGGACATAGTCGTGTACATACATATGACTTGGGTCTTTGTCCATCCCAAGTGTTAGGTACATATGCCTGGTCTCAAGATCAATGTATTGATGTGGATTAGTTACGTTCAGAGGTGCGACAAGAGTTATTGATAGAGTTAAGTGACAGATTTATTCGTCATGAGCGTAAGTATACACGATTGCAAGCTGCAGTGACCTAGTACCTTTTTTATTGTTTAATTATTTTAACGTAATTAAAATTTCTGATGACAATTTATGATACATATTTGGAGGGATTCGAAAATATAATAATATAAATTAGAATTAAATAAAATTAAATTGAGGTTAAATTAGAAAGCTGATGGTATAAAAGATGATAAAATAGATAAATTGAATTAAGTTTAAGAGAGTTCTAGAAAATTCTAACACAAAAAAAGAGAGAAATGAAAATGCCTCTCAGCCGAAGCTGAGAAGCCTAAAAAAATGTAGAAAAAGAAAAAGAGATCAAGAGAGATCTAGGGAGAAACATAGAGAGAGTACAAAAATCAAGGGGGAGAGAGGCGAAGTAAAGACCGCCCGCCACCGCCGCTCCTACCATTGTCGGCGCCTCCAACCACCAACCCGTTGTCGACCTCCCTCACTATCTTCATTATTCTCTCGCTCTCTCCGACGCCCCCTTTCTTGTCTATTCATCTTTTTGGTTTATTTCCGCCATAGACGAGTTTGGGGCCTAGCTTTCCTCTAAAACTAACTGTGTTAACAAAGAAATTGGGTGTCACAGCTTAAGAATCAAGCCCTGTATAACAAAAAATTCCATTTTTAAATCTCATAGAAGCTGAAATCCACTGATGGCCGAAACCCAAGGGTTGGGAGTTTGGTTAAATTTTGAGATTTGGTGGACTGAAACACCTAATTAGACACCACCGAAGAGGATTCAAGCTACCTACAGCGAGAATTGAGCTTGACATCAACCGAAGAGCTAAAATTTCATGGTGACCGAAATCTAGAGTTCTTGGTTAGGGCGTGTTTGGCTTCGACGGGTAGGATTCTAACTAATGTTAGTGGATTGTTGGTGGTTTGTGTTGATATTTTTATACATACCTTTCTTGAGCTAAAATTGTGTTTGTGTGTCGAAGATTATACCTAAATTCTAGAAATGATTATCTTGAATACATGGGACATTGAACAGTTGTTGGAGTCCTTTAGCTAGGAGATTTGTAAAGTGTGAATCAAATTGACAGTTGGATTGATTAATTTGGGAATGATGATACATGAACTCATGAGTAGTGGATGAGGGAATGGAATAGAGGGTTAACGATGAAATGTTAGAACTAAGTAACTCATTAGATTGAGAGTTGAAGGGTACATTCATGAGTTCCAAGACTTAAGAATGTTTAAATTTCATTGAGAATGGATCTAGAGGGTGATATTAGAGGCTTTCATTTAAAACTTATTGAGTTATGATTGGAGAATCAATTGAGTAACTTTGAACGTTATTTAGAAATCTATTTAACGTATGGTTGAGCAAATTTGGGTTTATAAAACAATGTAGTTATATTTAAGCCTAAGTGGTGGTGAAATGTTGGGAGATAAAATTGGCATGACCTCTAAGTGGGTTAAATATTGAAACTTACTAATTGGGGTTAATTCTTGAGTTGAGTATATAAAGTGGGAGAATTTAAGCCAAAGTTTTGGTCAGGAGTTTCACATTTTAGGAAGAATGCAATGATTTGAAAATTTGATAACATTATGGAATTGGAGTAATTAGTGAGTTATTGGTACTTGGAACTTTACAAAATATGAATTTATTTGGGTGAATTTTGAGCAAAATCCAAAAGTTTGGCAGTTCATGATAAAAAATAAATAAATAAATAAATAAATAAAAATATATAATAAATTAATAAATTCAAGTTTGTGTGGCTAAATTATGTGACTCTTATGAGAATCTATTAAATATGTGGATTGTGTGACAATGAACTCTTAATTAACCCAACGGTTGATTATATGAATTTAAACCTTTGAATTAACCTTTGGCCTTGAGAAGAATAAACTAATTATACCATCTCACTTACTGTGATAATGTATGATTATGAATTGAGTTAGATAGAAAATTGAATCATGAACAAAGAACTATGATTTGTAGCAAATGAATTAAGGGAGGTTCTTAAATTGAATGTGTAAACAAACTTGGCAAAGCAGGAAGTTGAAATAAAGTGACTAACTTATAAGATTTTTTTTTGGATTTAAATTTCATAAGATTTGATTTAAAGCATTGAATTTGCATTCTTTTTCAAGTGTAGATTATTGTTTCTCTTAAAGGGTGATGAACTAAAAGAATAGGAAATTAAAGCTTGAAGTTAGAAGTCAAGGAATTGAGGTTAAAGGGGATTCGTAACTTGAGTTTAAAATTTTGAAATCTAAGTTGAAGGTATGTGGATTTCTACCGAAAACCCATAATTTAAATCGGAACAAAGCTTGAGTTTTTATTTATTTTTTTGGAAAGTTAAGTCAATGGTTGGGTTTAAACATTTTTAATGATTAACCAAATGAATTATTTTATAAGAAAATTGCATTGAATTCGGGAGTTTAAGCTTAAGCCTTGGTTGCCGTTGCGAATTTTAAAGATTTGAATGGTGAAAGTGATGTGAAGATTGAACAATGTGACAAAATAGGAATAAGTGACAAATTGTTGAAATGAAACAACATGAAGAATAAATAGTGTGTGTGACATTGTATCATGTGAAAATGTTTTTTTTTTGTGATACTATGAAAATATGTATAGAGTTTATGATCCAATGAACTATGGGTTTGTAAAGATTGTATGAAAGAGGTGAAAGATGAACCGGTAATATTGAATTAACAATTGAAATGTGATTGCTTTATGATTGAAGCATGTGAAATGGGAAAATTAAATGTGAATAGAAAATTCCTAGCTTTGAAATTGAATTTAGGAGATGAACTCTCGGTTGATTGATAAATACTGATATGATTAATCAAATATTGAACCGAGTATGATTGATGTGGATGTGATTAAGTTGGACTTGACTAGCTCCGCGGTGAAAGACCGAAAACTTGCGCAAGTAAAGTGTCCTACCCATCGGGTTAGTCTTTGAAAAGGTTTGCGTGGGTTGCCTACCCGTCGGTGTTTCTTAGGAAAATCGAAAAAGGCGGTTGTCATGATGAGTTATAGAGTTATCTATTACCCAATGACTTTGCATAACCTATTGGGGGAATAGGGAGGAGTTATTATAAACTGCACCCGACGTCGGTTCAGTATTTTGATTAATAAAAATAAAGTGAAATGTAAATTAAAAGAATTAAAGAATGAGAAAGAAAGTTAATGATTAAATAATATGTAAGAAGTGAGTTAGTATTTTGTTACTAATAAAATAAATAAATGAAAGCAAGAACAAAAGAAAAACAAAGAGAAATTATTATTTATGTCAAGAAAGGAAGAGAATGAAAACAAAAGAAGTAAATAGCCTAATAAAAATGAGAAAATAAAAAGAGAAATGAACGTTTCATAAAAGATGTAAGTCTAAATGTTGAGTAATGAACCTAAAGAATGAAAATGAAAATGGGAACAAAAAAAATTTTAAAGAATGCAAGACGAAAGAGATAGATTAAAAGAAATAGATAAATTAAAAGAAATAAGAAAATGACTCCGTATTTATTGTGGGTGAACGTGGAACTTCAATTAAAGGTGGATATAATAAAAATGTGATGAATGAATTAAATAAGAAATGATAAAAATTAAGTAAACAAATGATGAAAAGATGACGAATAAAGAATATGTTATAAACATCCTTCGACTCAAGGTGTATATACATAATGTTTTCATGTTCTAATAAAAGGAGCGGGGCATAGACATTCTAAAATTTGAAGAATGAATAACAAGATCTTTATATTTTTTTTTATGATAGAGACATATACTTTTTTTTGTAAAGTCACTACTAGAATAGTGGTTAAAAACCACACTTACAAAATTAAAAAAATTTTACTTTTTTAAAAAGTGTGATTAAAAATTTTAAAGTAAATATTCAATCTCACTTTAATATATAAAATGTGACTGTAAATATATTTTATCACACTCCTTAATAAAGTGTGATATATTATATATTTTTTAATCACAGTTTTATGATTTAGATGTGATTAAAATTATTATAAACAATTTATTTTATGCTGTTAAAACTAATTCGTTCCTTTCAATCTTAATAACCCTTTCAGCTCCCTCGATCCCACGAAACCCCAAGAAACCTATTCCCTTCGGCCTTCTCCTGTGTCGCACCCTTCAGCACCGGTGGTCTTCTACCGTTGTCGTCGCGGATCGATCATTGTTGGTCTTCTACCCTCCATGCCGTTCGATTGTCTTCTATCACCGGCGCCGTTCGTCTTCTACCCGTGTCGTTCGTCTTCTACCGGCATCGTTCGTCTTCTGTCGTCGGCGTCGTTCGTCTTATACCGTCAGTGCCGTTCGTCTTTCACGAGTTCCATGTTCTGGTAGATTCCCCTCAATTGTTCATGTATTTGATTCAGCCAGTTCTACTTACGAAAAAATGTATCGTGCGCTGGGTGACCTCCATTGTTAATTTGGCGACAATCAAGAGTAAGCTTCTATTCAATTGTTCAAATGTTTTGGTAGATTACCTTTATATCATAACACCACTGGTCCTGCTTGAGCAATTTGTTCCATTATTAGTTTGGCGACAATCAAGAGTTTTAGGAATTGAAGATTTGGGGAAAATAGGATCGTGCGCCGGGTGAGTTCCAAAATAACTTGTTATGCATGTGTGTTACCTCTGCTGCCCACAATGTGTTCGTAAAAACTCCTCTGCTATTTAGGCGTTTCATGAACTGGTTAATCGAGAGAGTTTATAGTTGCCATCTTGATTTATAGAAGTTTTATGCTTAATTTGTTGTCCAATCGGTTATGAGCTTGATCTGAGATTGCCTACTTTTGATTGTCAGTATGTAGATTTGCTGTAGAATCCAACATCACTGGTTTAGATGATGTTTTGATGCAAGTTGTGAGACTTTTTGTATTGTTGATGCATGGCTACATGAAACTAAAGGCTGTAAATGTAAGATTTTATTCACTTGAACTAGGAAAAACTATCTGATTGACTCTGAACTTCTATCAATGTAAGAGAGCACATGAGAAGAAAATAAAACCTGCTAATAGCTCAATAGCTCGGAATGATTGAATTATTCGATTGCAGGCAACAATTGTCACAACCTTTACAATGCAGTTTGAGCCTTTGAAGTCTTTGAATCATTTTAAACTTCTGTGAATTATGTCCTAGTTTAATTTATCCGGGCACCTGAAGTATGCACGGTGCTTGTAATTATATTGCTCAGAGTGTTTGTTTTTATAATTAATGGCCCCTATGCATGTCTATTATTCTTCTTTCACATGCAGATGGACCTTCAAAATAAGCCTGCATTGGAGAGACTTTTTGCTTCCATGAAGTAAGTTTTACTATATACTTAAGTATTTTCTATTTATCACTTTGTCACTTCAAAGCTCTGCAAGGAAAAACACCCTAACGAACTACTCTTATAACAACTGCAGATTAAATAATCTTTGTTACTTTTCCCTCTCGGTTGGATAACCTTAATGGTTCATATTCTTCAACATTTTACCTATATGCATTTATTTGAATTTAGCTAGTATTGTCTTTGTCAGCCACATTGGTCCCTGTATCCATTTTTTTAGCTAGTATTCCCATTTGATGCGGCTTCGTTGATCTAGTACTAACATCTCCAACAGGCTTTCCATACGAAGCCTATTAGCTAAAGTAGCTAACTAATACAGTTTTTTAGTACTCCGCATGTGCTCTATCCCACTAGTTATTTTGAATTTTATAATTTTGGCTAGCGAAATTAATTTAGCAAGTCGTTAGACTAGTTATATTGGTTTGACCACTACAAATATGTCACATCATCATATCACTAATTATGTTTCGATGAATCTTTTTGTATACTTTATCCAGCTAAAATGTGTACTAGTGTTGAAATAAATTAATAAAAATACTAGTTAATAAGGGTTATAGTTTTTTAGTATATTTTAGCTAGGGAAAATAATTATTAGTATTGGAGAGGGATAAGAGATGAGTATTCTAAGAAAGGTTTAAAGAGTTTTTCTTATCTCAAGAGTTAAATTTCTAGGATTGAAGGTTGATAGACTTGGCTTTCATGCACCAACCTTCCTTTATCTTCTTCTTCTTTTTCCTTCCTTCCTCCTTATTCTTTTCTCTCTCTCTCTCTCTCTCTCTCTCTCTCTCTCTCTAATCTCAGACTTTTTCTCGAGGGAGAAGAGAAAGAGCTGAATTTGCTAATTTTATGTTAGCACTTGGGTAAGAGAGAAATGATGGAGTGAAGAAAATGGTCCAATGGAGGTACATGCATGTATTTTAGATTTGACATGGCAATGACATTGTGTGAAAAGGTGGTGATAGTGGTGGTTGGTCATATGGGATTTTGTGGGACAAAAATTTAATTTTGTGTATTTTGTGGTAATATGATGGTCTATGGGGTGTGATTATTCTACATTGTTAAGAAAAATGCTTAAAAGTTGACTTAATGTGCAAAATTATCATTTTTTTATTGAATTGTATTAAATTAATAATTTTATATTTGACACATTACTTTTATAATTTAGAAATATTATTATAATATTTAAATACATATATATAAAAGACATTTGTCAAAATAAGTCTTTTGTAGAAATTTCTCAAATAAGCTTTTTACTTGGAAACTAGTATACATGATTTTTGTTAAATAATTTAACTTATGCAAACATATTATTTACCACATCATATTTTTTGTAACATAAAGTTTGATGCAACTTTTATGGTTTTAGAAGGAAAATTGGAACTTCAATTACTTTGGGTGAAATCATTATGCTTGTATGGTTATGTATATCAACTTATGCCTCATCTAGAAAAGATTGAACTGCATACTATTAATTTTATTTTCCTATAATTCTAAAGGTTATGGAATTGTGTTTGAGAAACAACAGCTCTTTAATATAAAGAACGCACTTATTGTTTATGACAATTATATATAGCTGTTCAATAACATGGAGTATGAATGATTTCAAAAAATTTTGCTAGTTTTTATGACTGTATTTATATCATTAAGTTGCACACTGATGATTTGTGACAACTATAGATTTATGTTTCTCTTGTGGTTTTTTTCTTCCAATTAATCAGGCAGACAAAGGTTGCGCTTCCAGCGCTTCAACGTCTTATTCACTCGAGTGATGAAGAAGTTCTGACTGATGCATGTTAGGCCCTCTCCTATCTTTCAGATGGTACAAATGATAAAATTCAAGTTGTTATTGAAGCAGGTGTATGCCCTTGGGTCGTTGAGCTTTTACTGTGAGTATATCAATTTTATTTTATATGATAGTTAGTACACGTAGTTGTGTACTGCTTTTATGTTCTTCATTTTTTGTGTCCTAAATTGTAGCTTTTTGAATTTCAATCACCCATCCTCTTTATTTTTACAGTAATTGCTTATTTTTTCAAATTTTAAGCAACATACTTGCTATTTTTTTTGTTCCTTGATAATTCTATCTTGTGAATTGGACTAACTTACAGATTCTAGAGTGTGGCTAGTATTGTTCTTCTCAACACTGGTTTAAGCAATGGATTTGTTGGAATTGCTGCTCATTTCTTTAGCAAGAATTTTTTCAGTTTTTATTGTGACAAATTTTAAATTATTAGGCATTTTTTTAATTTGGTACAATTAATCAAAAGATTATTGAGTGTCATATGAATATATTTTTTTGAAAATTTAATGAATTCTTTCATTATAGTCATTGTAATTTGTTTTGTTGTCTTATGTTTGGAACTTGAAGTTCATTCTATTGGAAGCGCTCTTTTATAGTGACTTTTATGTTTCACGTTTATGCTTTGTAGATATGATAAAACTAAATATGTAAAAATTTAGACTTGAAACTAGCTAGAATTGGTGAGTCAGGAATTGTATTAGTTGACAGGGTTATCATAGGTGAAAGAAAACTCAAAATAATATTAGGTGCGTGTTGGTGTGTAGTGGTTATTTTTAATCACACTTTTTTTTACATTTTTTAAGTTTTTATTACGCACAAAAAGTGTGATCGATAATATAAAATTGACTTAACAATCACACTAATTTTATTTGTAATCACGCTTCTGGTTAATTTTAATCACGCTTTGGGGTTGTTTAATCACTTTTTGATTTTTATCACGTACAAAAAGTGTGGCCGATAATGTAAGACTGTGATGGTTTTGTTTTAATAATCACACTAGTTTTATTTTTAATCACGTTTTTTTTGTATAAATAATCACGCGCAAAAAGCGTGAACGAAAATCTCGACTTTAGATTACACTTTCATAAATCACGCTTGAAAAAGCATAATTATAACCTTATAATCACACGTATAAAGCGTGATGTTTCAACTATTTTCTAGTAGTGAGTGTAAAGACTTTTAAGATATTACTCATGCAAATATACTTGGTTAGATGCATTTGTTCTGATGATTCACATTGTGAAGCTGTATGTAATTTGAGAAATTTTTTTTGGATGAATATAATTTTTATAAGCAACATGGATAACAGTTGATTAATAAGTTGGAGAATTGTATTTATTTTGTCGTTGTGAGTTGGAATCCATGCGGTGCCTGAATATATATCTTGTGATTTGAGTTTGAGTTTGACAGGTAAATTTGGGATAATCCAAAAAACAAAGTAAATTCTGCCGAAATTTTTAAGAATTAGACTTAGTTTATTTTGGAATTTGGGATAGGTGAAAATCTATAAAAAAAAAATTTAAGTTCCAAAGAATTTTATTAAAGAAATTTTTGGTTAAAGGAATAGGAGTTATCAAGTGGGTATCACGCGCCTCGGAGGTGAGGGCGTGACACAAGCTCATGTGGAATCTATATGTTATCATATGCTTGAATCTTCAGATACAGATGAATCACTAATGCATTCACCTAATAGACAAGTAATTTATTATTTTAACAATAATAGTAATAAAATAGTTTAAATATTTACGCTACTTATAGTTTTTACTATAATAAAATTAATAAGATACTTATACTATTTACTTATATTGAAATAAGATGGTTCTGAATCTTCATGCAACATGTAACATGTTAGCTTTAGGAAACTCAAAAAAGGAGTGAATTAGATTTTAAAAAATAATAATAATTTTAAAAACGTTTTTGAAATTTTTTTAATATTGTAAACAATTATAGCAAGTATAATTGAATAATAAAGTAATGTAAGTATTAAAGAGGTTAAGGATAAATAAAATGAACCAGACACTGAGATTTATAGTTATTTAGTTTTTTTTAAGTCTACGTCCATTCCCTAAGAATTTCACTAATCTATAATGCTTACGGGTGCATTCAAGACCTTTACAACGTCAAGACGATTCTACGAAAAACACGTTCCTATTTTTCTTCTAATCTCTTGAGTTCTTCTTTAATGAGATTAACCCACTTACTCAAAGGATAAATTATGACTCACCCTTAGATACAATAAATGAGGTGTTTCAATGCGTATCACTTACTCTCATTACAAAATGATTGGCAATAAATGAGAAATACAGAGATGAAATACAAAAGCTGGAGTTATGAGTAATAAATGAGAGCTTGAAATATTTTGACTTTGAATCAAGCAATATAATAATGAATATAAGTCTTCAGATATTTTAAATACTAAAGAGTAACTCTTTATATAGGCTCTTGATGATTCATGACCGTTGGAGGTAGGTGGAGGTAAGAAATGCCAAAAATTCAATCGTTGAACTTTGTTACGTAATTTAAATTGCGTTGTAGGTGTTGACACAAATGATTTTGAGTCGATACAAAACTTATAGGGAATGGTTTTCAAGTGATTGGGTCGACTCAAATCTTCGTTAGTGTCGACACAATTTTTGTATTCTTCTCACCAACACAACGGTGTCGACACAAATACTTTTGGTGTCGACTCTTTTTGTTCTTCAGCTTTTCAGGATGGCCTTTTTGTGTTGACTCGAATTGCCTTCGGTGTCAACACTAGAAAGTCCAGGAACCCTCGATGATTTTGTGTTGACTCATTTTGACTTTTGTGTCGACTCAAAAATCTTCAGATAAGCTCAGTATATTTGTGTCGACACATGTTACATTTTGTATCGACTCACAAATTCTACAGGTAGTCTCGATATATTTGTATCGACTGATCTTTAATTTGTGTCGACTCAAAATTTTGGATAACCGAAGTGAAGAAACACTTAGTGTCGACTCAAACTTTGTTTGTGTCGACTCTTTTTAACAGCAGAGAGTCTCGGTTATTTTCTGTCGACTCAAATGTCATTTGTGTCGACTCAAAATTTAATACCTGAAATATCTTAAATAAACAAGTTAAGGTGTCAACTCATTAGCTCAAAGGTGTTGACATACTTGATATCATCAAATATTATTTGCCTTAAGGTATTGACTCAAATATCAATTAAAGTCAACACAAAATATTTTTATTCAATAATACTTAAGTATCAACCCATTTGAGAGATGAATCATCTCATATGGCTAAATGTGTTAATTCATTTATCATTTTGTATTAATACTATCTTTTTAAAATTTTTAAATATTATCTTTTTAAATTAATTTAACTTAAAAAATAAATTATAAGAATCATCAAACTCTAATTAAAAATTCTTGGGCTAACATAACATGTTTCAGACACTTCTAGTTATCACTGGCAAAATGAAGAACCAATTGATGACTTTGGACTTTGATATTTGAGACTTTATTTATTGGCACAAGCATTTTGGGATATGTATTAGACATAATGTGCTATCAATTTATAGCAGAATAACAAACCAATGGAGGATGGCTTTGGATTTTTACATTTGAGACCTTGTTTATTGGAAAAAGTATTTTGGACATGTATTAGACTTAAAATGTGCTATTGATTTATTTTGGGTCTTATTCACTAGCTTGTAACTTCTATGCATTTTGTGATTTGAGATTTTAAAAGCCCTTCAGATGTGTACGAATTTTTATGGATATAATATTAAGTCATGGTAAACTAATCCTTAGTATTTTTGGAAGACTATATTTTACTAGGTTGTAAGTTATTTTGTGAATACATCTAATACATTGAGGGTATAAAACTAAGCAGCTTCATTAGGTTTTTGCGGCAATTTATTACTCTTACTATTATTACTAACAAATACTACACTTTTAAATGCATTATTAGCGACGTTAAAAAAATCGTCAATAATTTGTACACAATTTGTGGTGAAAAGTAACCATCACAAGAATGGTAATATTAGCAGCATTAATACACCCACCGATTATAGGAATGCGTCGATTGTATTACCGGCGGTTATTTACGGCAATTAAAAGTTTTACACTTAATAGTAGAAATATAACCGTAAATTATAAGAAGTTAATGTCGTTAGATAAAATTAACTATTGTTAATATAATGAGGCGTCGATTGTATTATCGACGATTATTACCCACCACATAAACCATCGTTCACATTATACGGTGATTCATAAACTGCCATGTTATTTATTGCTAAACAATTGCATGGACAAAAATTGAAAATCTCATCGACAAATTGCCACTAATAGTTTTCGTGGCGATTTGAGATACAGATATGGCAATTTTGTAGCACCACTAAAAAATGCCATTTGGTGTAGTGTGATAATTTGTGTGCTATAAACTTATAGCCGTAACCAAATTGTATTGAACTATTTAATGACATAGAATCTTAACGAAACTAAAATACTTGCTAGGATGGATTTAAAACTGTTTGGAATCTTACTCTCTTATCTAAATCAAATTTTATTTTCAGTTTAATTTAATTTAAGTACTTTTAGATTAAAACGGACAAATCACTTTTTCATTGAAAAAATCAAATAATATTTTAAGTTAAGAAATTATAATTCCATCCCATAAAATCTGAGAAATAATACTTAGACTTAATTGCTATTTTATCAAATAGTTATTAATTTTAAAATTTTATTATTATTATTAATACGGTACGATAACGAACTAATTGTATAGCTAATCGAGCTGTCCAATATGGGGGATAAAAAAGTTTTGAAAATGAAAAGTGAAATTAGTTGAAGAGAGATGTGGTTTACTTAACTGCAAAATTTTATCTATAATGATTGTAGACGGAATGACCATTTATTGATAGTTAATAACATTGTCTGTCCAATCACGAATTTTTATATTATTATTATTGAATAAAACATCAATATAAAGATAATTAAGTTCACTTTATGAACTAATCACATCAAAATATATATTACATACTTCTTCGGTATTTAGCATTTAAAAATTGCTCCTCCACTTGATCCATTGGCAACCCACATTGATCACTCAGGAAGATCACAAGAGTGTGCAAGACCAAAATATTGTGTTGTAATATCTTAAAAGGAGAGGAAGAGAGATCATACTGCGCGAGCGAACCGGGGGGAGGGGGACTTCGTAGACAATTTGACAAACGGGTGATACGCTCTAGACGTAAGAGCCAGAAAATTATAACAAAGTTATTCCGGCTTTATTGAACTGTCTACGATCTATGCTCATCGTCGGACATTTATAGGGATGGCATGAAGAGGCGTAGCCTTCTGTAGCGTTATGCCAAACTTCTCTTCCATGTCCAAGTCCTCAGGCGCAATCCCACCTTCAAGCTTCCAATCAAACGAGTTCACCAGCGAACCCAACATCACCGGAACTGTCCTGATCGCCAATGGCAACCCCGGGCATATCCTTCTTCCGGCACCGAAGGGAATCAACTCGAAATCTCGGCCGCGAAAATCGACCTCAGAGTCCAGAAACCTCTCCGGCAGAAACGAGGTTGGGTTTGGCCACAAGCTCGGGTCGCGGCCGATGGCCCAGACATTGACGAGAACTTGCGTCCCCTTTGGCACCGTGAAGCCGCAGACTTCGACGTCGACGTCGACTTTGCGCGGGATTAGGAAGGGGACGGGCGGGTGAATCCTCAAGGTTTCTTTCACGATTGCACGCAAGTAAGGAAGACGTGTGAGGTCGGACTCGTCTATTGTCTTCCCTTTGCCAATTACTTGTGCGAGCTCGGCTTTGGCTTTCTTGAGTTTCTCTGGGTTGTGGAGCAGTTCCGCCATTGCCCACTCGAGCGTACTTGAAGTCGTGTCTGTCCCTGCCACGAAAAGGTCCTGTAACAAAGTACAGTGCAAATCATACAAAAATGAAGGAGCAATTCTCATGTTCTACTTTACGTTTTAAAATGTAGGGTAAATTATACTTATTCCTTGTATTTAATTGTAATAATATTAATATTTTTTTTTAAATATTATTATATTTTTTTATATTTTTATTTTTATAATACTTAAATTTAAAAGTTAATTTTCGTTACCTGTGCTGACAAAAATACTGTTTCAATAGTATTTTTATTTTTTTTAGTTTTTTTTTGTTTAATTACAAAATTTTGTTTAAAATTTTTTAATTAAAACATAAAAAATTACTAAATACAAAAGTAAGTAACATAAAATTTAATTTATTAATTTATTCTTATTTTTAAGTTTTTTTTTTGATAAAAAAATTAATTAGTAACATAAAATTAATTTTTTTATCAAAATAAAATACTTAAAAATAAAAATAAATTAATAAATTAAATTTTATGTTACTTATTTTTGTATTTAGTAATTTTTTATTTTTTAATTAAAAAGTTTTAAATAAAATATTGTAATTAAACAAAAAAAAAAAAACTAAAAAAATTAAATATTGTATAACTTTTAATTTTTACTTATTGGATCTGGTACCATCCATTCCAAATTTAAAAATTTTTATTTATAATTAAATTTTTATTTTTTTATATTATTGTACTTTACATTTTATTTTATCACTTATTTTATTATATGGATAATTACACTTACTTCTTCTGAAATTTAAATTTATTACAGAAACCTCGCTCGTGGTCTCTGAAATCACACGGTCCTTCTTTCTATTTTAATTGTCGGTATTAGACGCCCCTTCCGTTAGCTACCTTAATTGACTGGTAAATAAAAAAATAAAATTTACTAATATTTCATTTGTTATCCCCAAATTACCCCTCTCTCCCTAGTTAACTGTTCCGCCGCCATTCGCTGCCGTTATCAACCACCGCCCCTCTCTCTCTCTGTGTGTAATCTCTCCTCCCTCTGTGAGGTGTTTGTTTGCGTTTCCATCACTGTGTGTATGTGTGTGTGTTGCTCTGTGTGTTTGGGAATTGCTGTGTGTGCGTGTTTTAGTTTTTAAGAGGGGAATTGTTTGTTTGCTTGAAAAATTATTATTAATGAAGAAAGAGTGGCGACAGAAATAGAACGCTAGAACCTAATTCAATTGCAATCAAATCTTGTAATTTGATGAATTTAAAACAAATTTTTGAAATTTGGAGATGAATATATATATTAAATTTCATGCACGGGTGAGGGATTTTCTCGGTGAAGATGGGGGAGATGGCATTGTGGTGGTGGTGGTGCCGTGGTGGAGGCGTTCGTTGGTGTGGAGATGTGGTGCCGTGGTGGCAGTATGGTGCATGGAGAGATAATACGCATGAGAAAGAGAGAGAGCATAGTGAGAGAGTAACAGAGAGGTAGAGAAAGAGATGGCTGTTCGCCGGGTGGTGTCGCCGGAGGGAAGATGGTGTTGGCGTCGGTGGACAGAGATCGGTGGTGGAATTCAGCGGCGACGGTTGGTGGTGCGGTGGAGTTGGTCGCAGCATTAGGGGAGGTGGCGGGTGGCGACGACTGAGTCGGGGGAAAAAATTAGTGCAAAAAAAATGATGTGTATAGTTAGGGGAAAAAAAAAATACAGCAAATGGAGAAGAAGAAGCAAAGGTAAAATGGTAAAAGTTTATTTGTCGTTAACAGCGTTTGTTAGATAAATCGGATAAGAGATGGCAGTGTAATTTTAAAAATTACGAAATTTTTTTTTGTAATAAGCTTAAATCTAAGTATGCGTAATTATCTATTTTTTATATGCTCACAAAAAGAGATATTTGTTTCAATAAATTATAAATTATACTATATTACATTTTCATTTATTACTAATAGTTTATGAATTATATAATATTACGATATTATGAGAAAAATAAAAAATTAAATAATAAAAAAATAAAAGTTATAAAATAAAATAAATAATATTTTTATATATTTTTATATATAATACATAATATAAATAGTATTAATAGGCAACGAATCGATTCGGTTCTATATGATTTTTTGAAACTTAATTCGTAAACCAAATTATAGAGAACGGTTCATAATTATTTAAAGTCGGAATCAAATCATTCACTAAAAAAATATAATCAAACCATACGATTAGGGTTGATCCGAACCAATTTAATATTTCTAACAATTTTTTGAACAC
The DNA here is from genome assembly GCA_034768845.1 of Heliamphora exappendiculata. NCBI lineage: Eukaryota > Viridiplantae > Streptophyta > Magnoliopsida > Ericales > Sarraceniaceae > Heliamphora > Heliamphora exappendiculata. The sequence continues at coordinate 419 of JAOTRH010046181.1, read as the reverse complement.
TTCTATACCGCATCCCATCAATTGTTATTGATTTGTATGTATAATTTTAAATGAAGATCAATAAGCTAATTATTTGATTTTCTATTATTTTAATTCGCAAAAAATATTAGGTACGTACAGAGCCTATAATAATTTTTAAAAAGATTTATTTTTTATCTCTTATATTTTTTTTAAGTTAGCTATCACAACATAAATAATAAAATTATAAATTATTTTATAATAATTAGTTAAGATATTCGGTTAGATAAATATTTATATTGTACTAAATTACTTATTGTTGGATAATATTTTTTAAAGTATAAAAAATATTTTGTTATAAGAAATTTAAAGCGGTATACGATATTTTATCGGTATTAATACGTACCACACTAATAAAAAATGTTATAATCTGTGATTATAATTTTAAGTAGAAGATGAAT
>JAOTRH010046170.1:0-19741 GCA_034768845.1 Heliamphora exappendiculata | reverse complement strand
AGGAGGAATGAGCAAGATTTACAAATGATAAAATTAATTTTAGCTTTAAACATTTTATGATGAGTAAATTCTCACCATTAAAATTTGTTTTTTAAATGTTAAAATTTTAAATATAGTATCTAAGATTGACTTAATATTAGTAGCCTTTTTAAAAATGTGTTGAAAAGAAGAGAATATATTTTTAAAATGGTGATGAGAAAATTTAATTTAAAAATATGAACTATTTATAATATTATAGTGAAGAAATAATACGACTCCATTTGGTAACGTTGATGTTTACTGTTTTTGTTTTTAAAATTTTTATAAACAATAAACAAAAACATATTTGATAATTAATTTTATTTTTAAAAATATATAAATAGTTTTAAAAATTTACTAAATTTTTGTAAATAAAAAAATGTATTTTCATTTACTTTGTAAATAAAATTTCATTCATTCATTCTTTCTCCACTTGTTTTGACCACCACTTTCAACCACTCCCATCTAACCACTGTCTCTGACCACCCTCTACGACCACCAACTTTAGCTACTACGTTTACCCATTACTTCTGGTCACTACCTTCGATTACCACATACAGCTACAACCACCATCACCATTATCATCTTTTGCTATCATCATCGATTAATACATCCGATTATCGCATTTGATTACTACCTTCAATTACTACATTTTTCCACAATCTCGATCACTATTTTTCAAATATCTATGTCAAACATGTATTTTGTTTTTGATTTTTTATAAAAATAAACAAAAAATTGTAAATATCACCAAAACAGAGTCTAAAGGTATTATTAAAATTTAGTGAAGCTATATTTATTTATTTTTTATTAGCACGGGTTCGTACGACCTTTTTGTTTAAATAGCTATAAATAACTCTCATTTGATTGTGAACTACACACTTATATAATTTATTACATAATAAAAAATTTTGTTTACCGACTAATTTGTACTAATTAATTTTCTTAAATAAGCTAAATGCTGCAAAAAACTTAAATTAATCAATCACCCAAGTAGAAAATAAAAACAACCACAATCATACATGAGACGGCAATTTTAGGTGGAAAACGCAAAATTGGGTAAAAACCACAAGACCACACCGGGTCTAGGAAATCAAACACTATAAAATCGTTGGTCACAAAAAAATCTTACAACCCTGACATTGCACCCACAACCAATGGTAGTAAACCTATCTTTGCCGAATCCACATACACCAACTCTGTGCTTGACCGTTGTTTGAACCTACCATTGGACTTTAATACTGACAGACTTCTTAATATCTTTGATTTTCTTTTCTTTTTTGTTAAAAGAAGGGATTGTACAGGATATAAAACTAGGGTTTTGTGTAGTTCTTCTGTTTGATTTTCAAACCATAAACTCAATTTGTCTTTGATTAATCTTTTCAAGATATTCTTCTTCCACCAAAAAAAAAAAGAGGAAGAGTGGGAGGAGTGCTCTGCAGTTACGGCTGTGGAGAGTGGAGAGAAGAGCTCCGTCCAATTTGATGTAAGGAATTTCAGTTGTGAAAAAATTCAAAAAGACGCATTCTATTTGTTTGGTTGCTAAGAAAGCTGAGGAATGGGAGGAAAGAATGTAAATGATCTCAGCAGCCACACAAAGGATTCGCGTTTTATTATTTTTTAAAAAAATATTATGTTGTTTGGTGATTAATGTATACTAAGTATTGCCCGTGCCTAAAGGCACTATTATCATTTTTTTTAAAATTACTCGTGCACTTTAATAATATTTCTAATGTGTAATACATGAATCATTATTCTAAGTATTAAATTTTATAAAAAAATTGGCAGAATTTCCTTTGTTTTTCGAATAATTCAACGGTTTGACTGTTTACCAAATAACCTGTAATAAAATCAATAAACACAATATACACAGGCTTTACCTAGATCCAATAACAAAACCACAACTCAATTCAAGCCATCCTAACTTCTCATGCATACATTTAAAACATTTAGTTTGAAATCAATAGTATAAACCAATTAAAAAAATAGATAATTATTTTAAGTATTAAATTTTATAAAAAAATTGGCAAAATTTTTCCTCTTTTTTGAATAATCTAACGGTTAAACCGTTTACCAAATAACATGTAATAAAATTAAATAACACAATATACAGAGGCTCTGCCAGGATCCCAACAGTAAAACCACAACTCAAACACACATCATCCTAACTTCTCATGCATACATTTAAAACCTCTAGTTTCAAATCAATAACATACACCAATTAAAAAAAGAATAGTTTAAAAAAATCAATTCAAATAACATGGAGATTCTCTTATTCATATCGTAACAAAAGAATAAGAAACATAGAGATTCTCTTATATGCTTTAAACTTGAAAGAAAATCAATTCAAATGACATGGAGTGTACTTTATGATTTATTCTTTTGTACTTTATGGTCTATTCGTTAACAATGAAATGAGCAAGATGGTGAAATAAAAAACAATAAACCATGACAGAGGCAAAGAAAAAACAACCACAGCAGAGTAAGTGAAAATTGGATGGCAAAGTTAGCATACCCTTTTTTAAAGAAAAAAGAAAAAAGAAACAAACATAGCCGAGTAATTGAAAATTTTACAATCTGTGAATGAGATTTGCCCAAAATAATTGTTTTAAAACTAAAATGGCTCTAACATGGATCTATATCTACATAATGACCTGTGCTTTTATTACTAAGAAACAAATTCAAAGTTAACAAAGCATAATATAAAAATATTGCGCGTTAAAAAGACTTTGGTATCACTGTGACAATATTCCAAATCTATATAGTAGATTGATTCTATTTTCTATTGACGCTTTCTAATCTATAAAAACTTATGTGCTTTAACAATTTCAACTAAAAAACCACTATCAATATTTATTTTTTATAAAAACAAAAACATACAAAATTTGAGGTATAAGCAATGAAAAATTCAAATGGGTATCATTTAAATACAAATCCAAGTATCTTAACATCGATCTAGCATTTGACTCCATAATAGGTTTGGACAACCAAACTTATTTCAACCTCATCGTTGACTAACATCCTTCTCTTCCTAGCCATGCACAATCTCTACCTCATTCTTTCGTTACTAAGTAGCCTGCTAACTCTATTTCAACCAACAACATCAACCTACATTGACTCATTCCTCTATTAAAAAATGGGACTTTGAATTAGAAGCTAGACATGTCTCTTACAAAAAAAAGGTAAGAGACTTCTTGTCATATTACATATCTAATTCAAGAGACTTTTGAAATCAGATCCATTAACCGAAACCAGAACCAAGCCCAAAATAAAGTGAAATGGAGGGAATACCTTTAGGTGCTCAAATATAGAAATCGAAAATGAAGAAACTCACAAACTTCAGATGCTGCACAACGAACATAGAGAAACGAAGCCCAAAATGTCCTTCCTCCCTAAAATGTATGAGTTAGATCATGAAAATAAGAAATTGAAAGGACAAAAGAGTTTCCTTTTGTTGATATGAAATAAAGGTCCAGAAAATATCATATGAATATTTTGTTCATCCCAACTGTAGAAATAAATCTTCACATCTATGAATTTTTTTTTAGCTCTCTACAACTACTTAACCAAAAGGTCACATGCCATTACCTGCATCCATCCCTACTGCAAAAATAATTGCCTAGGAGAGGGTATTGCAAAAGACCACAATTGCCTACATAATTATCATCAACAAATGAACCATAGCACATTAAAATCATAGCAAAATTTATGATTTAAGAACTCTCCATGTCAAGGGTGCTAGTCGAACACATGGCATTCATCAATGTTAACATGAATATATTACTAACCTTTCACCTATACAGCTAATGAATTTTTTCCAAAACTAAGTTTGTAAGTATTAGTACAAAATCTGTATGGTGAACACCCATGTCTAGTTAACTAAAGCACAACGGAGTTTTTCTTTTTCCACACATCCCAAAAAAATAATTATAAATTAAATCCAATAAATAATTAACTTGAACACCAACCACAATCAAAAACATTAAAACATTGCCTGGGATAATATTTGGGCCTCTATGGAAAACTAAGTTCTAGAAAATAGGACAATAAAATGAGATTTTTCATTTCTATGGAAGGCTAGAATATTTCCACAAATATGTGAATATCATTCACATTTGAGAAATTCTACAAAGATATGAAATTACATAGTCAATGATATGATCAAAAGAGTGAATAAACCACAAACCAAACAATAGAGCACAAACTACAAAACCCAAATAAACCAAGATCATGAGTAGAAATGCAAAAATTAAAAAATAATAATAAAAATAAGCTACAAGAAAGTTTAGAACTAAGACAAATTAGAGGAGAAGAACATCACAAAAATCAATAATATTCCTTTTATGCAAGTGAAAAAAAAACAGTAACTTTAACTTTTTTTTCAATACTGCACAAAGCTAAAACTATGTGTTAATACTTTTCAACTAATTCTTTGACATAACCTTAAAACATTTGACATATAACCTTAAAGCTTTTACTATACATTCGAAAACTAAACATCTCATTATCAACAAACGTGTTTAATAAATCCACCAATTTCATTTCAATTGACTATAATGGCAAAAAAAAAGCATAAACTTTCAAGCATAATCCCCTCAATTTCATGTCAAAAAATTAATCTCCCTAATAGAAATAAATTATGGCCCACGTCAACTGAGACATTAAATAAATAATAAAAAAACAACCCATCATATTCGCCTCAATTCCATTTAAAAAAATAAGCTCACAATCTAATAGCACCACATGTACTCCATTATAAACAATCCAACAACCAACTAATAAGAAAAGGAAAACAATTAATTGATATTTTGTTGTGGAATTGATTTTTTTCTAAGCTCTTAATGTCCAACAAATGAAAATTCTAAACAAAATGAGTTACAGAAATGTTAAGCACAAAAAGAGATCTAAAAGAGAAGTAAAAAGAAAAAATGAAAAGAACAACTAAACAACACACGCATGTATATAAATAAAAAACCAAAATAGAACAGAAATGGGCCACATCAAGTAACCATTGATTTGAATAGTTCAATCTGAGTGAGAGGAGAGGAGATCCTTGGACGCCTTTACTTAATCAATAAAAACCATTTGACCCTTTACAATTTTTTTATCTAGAAATGAACGTTGAGAGAGAGAGAGAGAGAGAGAGAGAGAGGGAAGGAGGGAGGGAGGAGATACCTTTAGGAGCTCAAATCTGGAAATAAAAAGTGAAGAAACTCAAACTTCATGAAGCCGCACTGCGAAAAGAGGGGGGATGGTCACCTTGGATGATGAGCTGGCGAGTTCATGATTTTCAATAATATGCTATAATAGTAAAAAGAGTACATCAAATGAAAAAGAAGCAGCACCCGATGAAGAATACAATTGACGAAAAGAAATCTGATGCTATAATATTACAAAGAAGCGCTCTTTGTTTTAAAAGCCTGATGGTATAATATTAAAGAAAAATAAAAATTTGATGCTCTCTGTATTAAAAATTTGATGCTCTTTGAATTAAAAATCTGAAGCAGCACATGAGAATATAGAGAATATGGTTATTATCTATACTATTATTAAAAATGAACACCCTTTTTGGTGTGAACTCAAAATTGAAACTCACTCGCCATTGTAGTTTCCAAAATTACCCAACAACAAATAACAGTTCTACAGTTTTTAAAATGTTAATTTCCTAAACTGCAAGGTCAAAATAAAGAGGGAAAAATGTTATTTCTCCCTTATGATCAACAATCTTGCGCATTGCGCATTAGCTATGCAATTTATTCAACTTCACCACACTTCGGGAAAATATAGTACATTGATTCCAAAATCCATAAATATTAAAGCCCAGAGCATCATAACTAATCAAAAACAAACGGGTGGCAACAAAAGCATTCTTAAAAAACAATAAGCACAAACACAATCCAAAACCACTCACAGTTTTGTTGAGGTCGTATATAATGATTGAGGAATTTACGGGAAAATACAGAGAATATAAGAGAGAGAGAAACCCACCGAGGTTAATTCGTTGCTTTTAATTTGTTGGTTTTGATGCACAACAATGGGAGTGCAATTCATAGCACGATTGGACCTGAGAAGAGAGTTTGGAAAAAATCAATATTATGTTCCGAAAGAGAGTGATAAATCCCAAATCCCAAATTTTTGTTGCTGTGCTAAATTTTTTTGCTGATGTGCTTAAAATGGGATCCCAAATCCATTTCTCTGGTGAAGAAACACTTAAGCCGTGATATTATTTATCCAACCACAATTAATTTTATAGTAATAAATACTCCTAAAAAAATGGATGATGACAATCGCGTACAATAAATTCTATTTCCCATTTCCAGATTAGAAAGAGAATTTCATACTAAGAAGAGAAAGGGCAATTTAGAATTATCTTTCCTTTATTTAAAAAAAAACAAACAAACAAACAAATTCTCTATTTTCACAAAACATGCAAATCTAGACTAAATTAGCCTTGTGCTTCAATTGATTGGTAAAAGAAATAATTATCAAAGCAAATGATAACTTAGCCATAAGCTATAAATTAGTCTAATAAAATATCAAAAATCAATCTATACCTTTTTAATCAAGTCAACTAAAAAAATAATGTATAATCAATATATGTTGCATGAGGAGACAGAGAGCAGAATGCTTGTTAGCTATAAAATGAACCAAAAAATGGTTTGACAATTAAAGAAAAATATCAAGAAATTATCTAGAAAGCATAATACTTAACTGGGCATGAATCTATTTTTTCTTTGAACCTAAATGAATCCAGAATAGCAAATAACTTAAAAGCTTTTAGCCCCTGCAAAAACACCAGTAACTTGAAGATGAGGAGACAGAAAGCAGAATGCTAGTTAGCTATAAAACCAACCAAAAAAATGGTTTGACAATTAAAGGAAAATATCAAGAAATTATCTAGAAAGCATAATACTTAACTGGGCATGAATCTGTTTTTGCTTTGAACCTACATGAATCTATAGTAGCAAAATCAATTTTTCTTTAATTGATTATTATTTTGCAATGAATCTGAAGTTCTTGCGGACCGTTAGAATTTTTTCCCCCTTGCATTTGCAATGAATCTGAAGTTCTTATCATGCTCTGCTCTTCGAATGAGAGAATACTTAAAATGCATTTTTTTCTCCTTGCATTTTTTTCTCCTTATTTGTGTTGTTACTGGAATGAACTACATGATTCAAAGGAACTTTTTTCCCAGGCATGAAACTGAAGCTATAATAAAAAAATAACATAAAAGACACTTTCAAACTAAATCAACCACGTCCAACGCACAACTTCCCCACCAAACTAAATCAACCACCCCAATACACTACTTCCCCACCATTCACTTTTAGTAAATGAACTGAATAAATAAAATAAATTACAATACCCATTTGATCAACCTGGATAAAAGAATATATGGGGGAAAACATGAACCAAATTTTAATATTCGATCCAATGTTTTATTCCTTTTGGCCATAGGAATAACCTACACTATCCTAATTTAAAGAAAAGGGAATGGGGCCATCATAGAACATGAACCCGCAACCTCCACGATGGGAAGTTGAGGTAAATGACTTAAATAAGAATCAAATTGGACAGTCCAATAACTCTTAATAGATGCGAAGGCACCATCCTCCAAACTCCAAGTTATCTAAAATTTCAAGGATGACAGCAAAACACAACCTAAAATAAAATTCACACTTCATAGAACTCATCAGTTTTTTGCGTATCGACCACTCTAATTTATTTTAGGGTCTACCTCTTAAGGATCTATTGGCACATAGTTTCTAATATTATCAAAATTTCAACTAAATAAGCGGATAATAGAATCAACCACTCTAATTTATTCTTAATGTTCACATTGTTTATATTGGAACGTAGTTTCTAATATTATCAAAATTTCAACTAATTAAGGTTCTATTGGCCTAAGAATAACCTATGTCCAAAAACACCCAAGAAAATAAGCCCTATGACTCATCATGAACATTGCAATAATCCAATGTCACTTTTATGTCTAAAGACACTTCCAACAAAAATTAATCACAATAGAAATAATAGATTAAATTCAACAATTTCAACACTAAGTAAATAATCGCTACGCTCATCATGAACATTGCAACAAAATTTATCCACTCATCGTGAACATTGAGATGATGAACAGGCCAGAAAGGTGAAAGAGGAAGCAACAGGGAAGGCGATGGAATATATGAAATATATCCATACTATTCTTAAAAGCCAACAGTAACTGAAGAAAAAAAATTCTGTTTTGGTATTAAATAAATTCTGTAATATATTCTGTTTTGGTATTAAAAAAAAAATTGTTTTATTAAGAAAGGGATACGTCCAATTACACATAAAAAAAATTTAAACTGAGATTTGAACATAAAAACAAAATCAACCCAAAAGATAAAATCTTATTTTTAATTAAGAAAAACAACCTCCTATTATACATAAAAAAAAACTGTTTATTTGATCATGAGTATAGATATAAATAAAATTAATTTTTTTAAAAACTGAGATTTGAACACAAATATATGAACTTCTCAAAGCCAGTAATGAGATTGTAAGGTTCTTACCAGCGGCGGCCAAAAACGGTGGCGAACTACGGCGGTGAAGGATGGCGGCGGAAGACGGTGGCAGTTGGAGTCAGTGACGGCCTGAGACGGTGGCGGCGAAAGTGGGAGTCAATGGCGGCGGCGATGCGCGTTGACGACGGAGGTGGGCGATGATGATGGCGGTACGGCGGCGACGGCGGCAGTACCGCGGCGACGACGACGATCGGTGGCGAGGACGGCGGTTGAAATTAGGAGAGGGTATTAAGCGCGGGGGAGAGAGGCTCTGACAGAGAGAAGAGAGGGGGAAAGAGGCCGGCGATGACGATGGAGGTGCGGCGGCGGCAGTACCGCGACGACGACGATCGGTGGCGACGGCGGTGGAAATTAAGAGAGGGTATTCAGAGAGGGGGAGAGAGGCTCTAACAGAGGAAATAGAGGGGGAAAGAGGCGCGGTGCGGCGGCGGCGATGGAAGTACGGCGAGGACGGCGATGGTTGGCGAGGACGGGAGTGAGGCGCTGTGAGAGAGAGATGTTGCAGGGAGATGAGAGCTGGAGAAGAAGGCAAAATGATAGGAAAGTAAGAGAGGCAGGACCGTTGATGTAATTTATCGGGATTATAAGCAGAACCGTGGGCGGGAACAAAGCAAAATTTAAGCCGTTGGATTGAGAGGAGTGATCTGAAACCTAAAAACATAAGTTGTCTGTGGATATTTTGAAAGTTTGAGCTGAAATATTATATCGATATTTGGATTTTGATTGTTTAGTCTTAGGGTTTGACGGTGAATCTAATAATAATTGCCTGGGATGACTGGTTATGAATTGTTTAAGAAAATCTAAGGTTATTTATGCTCTTTTGGATATTGGTGTTTTAGTAAGAATTTTAGATTTTGTTTGGTTGCTGTTTAAATCGTGGCAACAATAAAAAAAAAATTAAGTAATAGCTGTATTAGTGTCAGTTGGGTAGGTTTTCTTGATTTATTAGGAGGTTAAAGGTTGTGAGATTACTAAGAATTTAAATGCTTTGCCATTTTTTTATAATTTTCTTGATTTTATTGCTTTTAATTAAAAATATGGGATATTATTTTTCTAGAGTTTCAGCTCTAAACCTTGATGCTGCCCATGGTAATACAAACAATGAAAATGATTTTCATTACTATCGAGGAATAATTTCATGCAAAGAATGATCTAGATTTGCTCCAAAAAAAAGATCCAAAAGTGTGAACAGGTAAGCATATTCTCAAGAAAAGGAGAACTGGACACACCCAATCGAGTAATTAAAAAAGTAATTACAGACCCAAAAGTATGAACAAATATTCTATTAAGAGTAATCAAAGGAGTAGATTGTGAGCGTTATTGGAAATCTCATACCTTTTGTCCCTTTTTTCCCTTCTCCTAGAGGGCTTCTGTCTGTGGGTGTACCCCATATTCCACCTACGAATTCATTCGTCTTTAAATCTTTTGGCAAACGAACCTCTCTAACACAAAAAGCTCACCAATATACTTAAAATGGTGGGAACTATTTTGGCATAGCAGCAGGTCCACCTTCGGATGGGTGCAGGGGTTCCGCCTCTCACACCATCTATCTTCTCCAAATCATAAACTTAAAATGGTGGGAACTATTTTTCTTTAACCTCAAATTTCTCTGTCTTATCAATAATTACAAGTAAAATTTCCTCTTTCTCTCAACCTCTCTCTCCTATTTTATTTATTCTTAAATTTTTCTGCCTCATCAATATTTTGTTTTCTTTTAATTTATTTTTTAAGAACTACTAAATTTCATTGCATGATATTTCTAACCGTTGAATAAAACTTATGTTTGTTTCTCTTCAATCAATTATGAATTGATTATGATATTCAAATCACAGGGAATTGTCCCCAATGATTTTTCTATTAATTTTGATTTATTCTGAAGTGGTTAGCTTTTAATAGTTTGGACTTTGAATTGCTATGTTCCAAATATGGAGATATGAAATTTTCACCGTTTGAATTTTTATTGTTTAGACTTTGAATTTTCAAAGGTTATACCTATAATATCACTTAAACAAGTTAAGCCCTGATTTAAATTTTTTTTTTTTGTAGTGAATTTAATGTTTTTAAGTTTTAATGAAGAGATAAGTAAAATGCAGTTCTTATTTGAAAGGACTGTGTTTAGGAGTTCAACTCAATCTCGATGGGATTGTGTTATGTTAGATCCACATAATTTCTAAAATCAAAACATTCAATTCTTTGAGAAGTTGGCTGCTATGATCCATTTCGAGAACCCTTCCATCCAAAAGCCAAGTAGAAGCTTAGTGATGAGACTGTCAAGAGTAAAATCTCTTCTTCACAACATGTGCAAGTAGTTTATTTTGAAATGTCTATAACAAATAATAACAATCTAAATGTGTATTCATAGGTCATTGGCATGACAGCATAAAATATGAAACCGGATTATTAGAAAGGAAGTAACTAAATGTTAATAAGTTTTAATATTGGATGGTATAACAGAAGAAATGAATTTTTTGTATTGGATGATTTGACAGAAGCAATGAAATTTCATTGTGGCCGCTTTTTTTATGTTTGCATGATCAATGTCTATTAATTAACTTCTATGTCAGATAGGTAGTTGAATGTTGGAAGAAGTATCATCTTTCATGGAAGGGTATGATGGAAGTTCATGTTTTAAGCTTATCTTCTTCAGTCTATTTTTTTAGTTCATGTTTTAGGCAATAATAAAAAATTCGGTGTTTTCGAACTTCAGTATTATTGTTCTCTTCAGTTCTTAAATCAGCTCTTTAAATCAGTTCTTTTATTCATCACAGCCAATTTTTGTCAAAAAGTCCAAGAGAAATTCCTAAAAGATACATACCTTATGGGTGCTACAACTTTTTAGGATTTTTCATGTTTCTGTTTCCATGAGAAAGTAAATAGTAAACTCTGTTTCTGTTGGTTAAATGGGCTGATTTTGGCATGAATTTTAGGAGTTTAGAGATTATAGATTCACTGATATTTAACTTCAAACATATTTTCTTTTCTGTAAGTTACCAGAGAAAGCTATATCCTATTAATTTGTTTTTGTGAGCCAAAGAGTTCTTCCATAGAGCATAAGGTTTTAAAACTCCACTAAAACTCCACCAGTTGCAAATTCCCTTCTCCGCTCTCTGATCTCTCTTGCTTTCACAGTCTCTTCGCTTTGTTCAGTATATTTGTTATTTCCTGATTATACATTGTGGGATTCAAGTTGTATTGTTAAATTGTTAAATTGATTTTATTGATTGTGATGGGCGTGTTTTTGAAATGATTAAGATATGATCAATTATCGTTTATTGGAAACCTGTTGAACATTGCGTGTAGTGTAAGTTTGACTTTGTTTTTTAAAAGAGATGGTGATTTTGGTTTTGTAATTAATTGAAAACCTTTTTAAATTAAGTAAAAAAATTAAATATCATGTGTATGGAATGAATTTATATTTTTTTGAGGACCTGGAAACCCAGGCATGCAGGGGTGTATTGAATCCACTCCAATATCGTAAGGGGGTGCGCGAATCCACCTGCAAGACTTGCAAACCAAGTTATGTGGGGTTTTGCCACTAGGTTTTGGGAGCCTGCTCGGACAAAAAGACTTGTATACTTTAAAGTAATGTGGTTTTTTTTTTGTTAATTGAAAGAGATTAATTTTGAGTGAATATTTATTTGATTTTTAATTAGATAGCATATGGCAGGCTGATTATAGTTGTATCTATAGAAACACATTGTGTGCAGGATTATTGATTTTAATGAGAAAAATTAGAGAAAGTTGGTAATGTTTTTTTTTTCTTTTTGCTTTTATTTGCAACCCAACGACAAATAACATTTTTACAAATTTTTACAAATAACATTTTTATTTGCAAACTAACGACAAAAATTTTTATATTATTTTTTGGTACAATGACTAGATTTTTTGTTTGGTTGCCTAAACATCACTGCAAGTTTTTTTGGGATAGTTTTCAAAGGTCTCCCACCAAGTTTTTTTGTTTTTGTGTCTTCTCATTCTTCTCTTCTTACCAAATCACAACTTCTAGGAGGACGATAACAAAACCTGATAATACAAATACTATGATTTTAGGATTTTTTGTTCTCATCTTTTGAACATCTAATTTTCTATATGTGATTTCATTAAATGGTAAATTGTATGCTAGCTTGAGATGTCTATTTTGATTTAAAATTGAATGGTTTCTTTTTGTAATGATCTTCCTAAACTGATTTAAAAGACTTGTCCTATGATACAAAAGACTTGCCTTATGTATTTTTGCTCAGTTAGTTGGTTTGTAAATTGAACAGAACTATGATTTATTTATTTATTTTGTTATTTTTGTTTTCTTTTTCTCATTGTGTTTGATTTGTGGTAGCAGTGCTATGAGTAAAATGGCAAAATGGGTATCTGTTGTGCACATCCATTTTCCATTATCTTGATACGAAAACATGCACACTTATGAAAAAATACTTTTATTTGATATATGTACTTGGATGCAGATAAACACCATTGGAGTTTTGGGGGTCTTTAGCTTTGTTTTGAACTTCTCAAAGAACTATCATTGAAGTTTTGGTAGATTTCTCTCTAAATGCTTTACTTGAAACAATATTGAACTATTATTAAACACTGTAATTCGATGCAATATGCTGTATATAAGTTTGGTCAAATAGAGAGATTGGCCTTTTTGTTTCAACTCTTTATTTGTAATTTGAAGGGAAGGCATTTTTTGATCAAATAACTTGACGCAAGTTTTAGAGCAAAATCATATTTGTGCAGGATAGGATTAGTTTTTTGGATTTGCTGTGTATGAGCAATGGTCATTATATACGCAGCTTCACCTTTAGCTACAATAATTTATAATTTTACTGGAATAGAAATATATTTATGCAATAGATGTGATTGTTTTCTTGGTTTATTATGTATGTGGGAGAATTTAGCACCACTTGGTGCGATTTTTTGGATGGTTGGCTTGGGCATGTAGGGTATTCTGAATATTTATCAAGAATTGAATTTTGTTGATGGGTGGATGAAAAACGAAGATAATGGAAATAAAATTAGAGCACTTAATTGTGAGCATATTTTTGTTAACAGCACATGATAAACTTTGCCAATTTTTTTTAAAAAGTTTAATATTTAGAATAATTATCTATTTTTTTTATTGGTTTATGCTATTGATTTCAAACGGAAGATTTTAAATGTATGCATAAGAAGTTATGAGGGTTTTAATCGAGTTGTGATTTTATTGTTAAATTCAGGCAGAGCCTGTACATATCGCGTTGATTGGTCTTATTACAAGTTATTTGGTAAACGGTCAAATTATTGAATTATTTGAAAAATAAGGGAAATTTTGCTTTTTTTTTTTTAAAGTTCAATACTTATAATAATTATCTATTTCCTTTTTTTGATTTGTTTATGCTATTGATTTCAAACTGAATATTTTAAATGTATGTCTGCGAAGTTATGGTGGTTTTAATTGAGTTGTGGTTTTATTGTTGAATCCAGGCAGAGACTGTGTATATTGCGTTAATTGATTTTATTACAGGTTATTTGGTAAATCGTCAGACTGTTGGATTATCCAAAAAATAGGGAGAATTTTACCAATTTTTTTAGAAGTTTAATATTTAGAATTAATTATTTATGTATTGAATTTTTTTTTTCCTATTTAATGTTTTTTAGTATGAGTTATTCATAGTAATATAAGCTTTTAGAGAAATTATTAAAATGCACGAGTAATCTAAAAAAAATAGTAATAGTACCTTTAGGCACAGACAATACATAGCAAAATTATATTAAAACACATTGCATACGCATTGCGCTTACTCCAAATCTAGTCCTATTATAATCAGTAAAGACTAGGGGGTAGTTTTTTTTTTTTTGGCGAAGTCTCCTATTTTGATTAAGTCTCCCTATAAAAAGGGTAACTATGTAAAATATTTATTAATTAATAAAGCAAAGATGCAAGAAGAAAATGTTCAGTTCAATTAACGAAGAGAATTTCTAATTGTACAATTCATTTGTTTGGTACACTCGCAATTAAAGTGTTGATACATTGTGTACAAATATTCTATGCATATAAGAGTATACTAAGTACAAAAATATGTATATTTAATATCTATTTTTAACAAACCACCACTTGTGTGATCGATCTAAGAATTGAACATAGTGAGGGCACAACTTTAAAAATAACGAGAAGGTATTTTTTTTTCCCACAAACCACCACTTCTTCCTTTTTTTTTTTGTTATATATTTAAGAGGTATATAGTATAATTTTGTAGAGTACAAAATTTAAAAATATAAGAGTTCTAATGTTATTTTATATGTTTAGTGGGGACACTAATATGATAATGCCAAAAAATTATAAAATTATAAAAATATAAAAATATTAATGATATTTTTACAGTTATAGTGTGGGAAGCCTGTGTTCCCACTGGTCCAATGCTAATTTCGTTCCGAACAACACATAGCATGGGCCACAAACCTAGTATGTATAGACTAATGTCTCAACTTGTGCATTGAACGTTTGCTCGAGTTTATCTGTTCGGACAAGTCATGTGAATTTATATGTAAAAATAGTATAAATTTTAAAAATAACTATTTACAGTTATAAACCTTATAACTATATTAATATTATCACCATGATTCATTTATAATTTCCCAAGAGAGTTTACACTAATTACAAACAAATAAATCCTAACTACACATTTATATTAGTGAAAACGTTTCACAACAGAAAAAATAAAAATTTTATTTGTCAATAATTTATAACTACCAATTTTTATAAATGCCTTGTTTAGTATAATGACTTATTTAGTTATTTTTTTTATAAATTTTTATTTTTATTGTGTTTTTATGATTTAGTTCAATTATTATAATATTTTTTCATTTTCTTCAAAAATTTATTTTTTGATAAATAAATTTGATGAACATAATAAAGGGCCACTTACTTGATTTAATTTATTGTTTTTAGTCTTGTTTTTGTCATTTAGTAAAATTATTATATTAACTTTTATTGTGTGAGTTTTTTTATCGTTTAATTAAAAATATTGTATTTTTCTAATTTTTAGCTCAAAGAAATTTAGGTTGAAATGTATAAAAAGTTCGAAGAAACGAAAATGAGACAAAATTAAAATAGCCAAGTTATTGTATGAATTAAACAATATAAAAATTTTCAATAGAAAAGTAAAACATACTTAGGGTAACAATGACACAAAATGTTTACATAAAACCTATTCTATAAATGGTAAAAAGTCAAAAGATAAAATAAAAATAAAAATAAAATTTGAAGGTTGGGTTAAAATAGTAACTTGATATGTATAATGTCACGTCCCAAACTATTAGAAAATATTATAAGTGTAATTTTTTTTTGAAAAGTTTTGGTGCAATTTTTCTTATTTTTTTTAGATAATTCAATGATTTTAATTGTTTACAAATAATCTATAATAAACGCAATAATATAATATACACAGACTTTGCCTAGATCTCAGCAACAAAACTATAACTCAATACTAAGGACTATTGATTTGAACTTCTCATGCATGTATTTAAAAGCTCCAACTTCTGATTAATAACATAAGCTAACGATTAAAATATTCAAGTACGGTAATCCAACTACCACTACGAAATAATAAAAAAAATGAACTTATAGTCTATGCGAAAGAAAATTAAACAAAAGTAACCAAAACCCTACTGTGACTACATTATTAATATTTAAATAGTTTTCAATAGAAATTTCAGAAAGTGCAATTACTCACGAGGTACAGCAGAACTTGAAATGTCCAAACGCATGAACAAATCAGATGACAGAGTTTATCAATAACCAACAAATATAAGTATGAAAGAGTCAGATGAAATATATGTCAATTGAAACAAAAATAAAATAAAAGTATGTAATATCTCATTTTGTTTGATCCATAAATCTTTAACAATTTCGAGGTTTATTCTATTAAACTTTCAATTAATCTAAAATTAATCGGCCATGAGGAGTGTGACATACCTAAGAGAGTAGATGATCATCCCTTACCACTAGGCCTGTATGCCTTAGTGGTAGTGCACCCGTCATCCAACCCATCTAGGCACTCTATTATACTAGTGAGTTGTGACGTCTTACTTCGAGGCATTAACCACCCGGATATTGGAACCCACTTGTGCAGCGAGTATAGAAGTCGTAAATAAAATCGTCTAACTCACTACCTTAGGTGTCAACCACAAATTTCTCAAGGCCATTCCGAAAATCATTTCACTTTTCATTAAGTGTCTTATACATTTTCTTTAAATAAAAAAAAACTTATCTTTTCCATCAATTTAAGATATCGGTACCAAGTATATATATCCAATTCAAATTTTCTGCATCTAACTATATATATCTTCATAAAAATGGCATATATGAAATTTCACACATTTATAGATATTGTAAATAATCATGGCATAAAAATAATAATAATTAAAGTTTAAGGCATAAAATGCTAAAAAGATCATCCATCTTAAGATAAAATATTTTACCGTGAAAAATATTTTACATGTAGAAAATTATTTTTACAAAATCATTTTACATGTAAAATATTTTCCATGGTAAAATATTTTACGTCGAAACAAACGGAGCCTTACTTTGTTTTTTTTTTTTCCTTTTCATTCTATATTTTTATTTTAAGAAAATATATTTAATAAATTCATTATAATAATTATTTAAACTTACTTTTTAACACCATTCGATATCAATATTTTAGACTTAATATTTAATTAAAATAAGCTTAAAATCAAATATTATGCATAAAAAATATAGAAATAAAGTATTTTTAATGTTAAAAAGTTACTTAATAAACCAAATAAAGTTTAGATCTAACCCATTAACCGTCGATGCCGATAAATATTAAGAACAATGTATCGAGAAAATACATCTAAAATTTCATGACGAAAGAGTTTTGTTTACCATACGATTGATGCATAAAGAGACTCTTTTTTTTTCATTGTCATCTTTTTTTTTTCACTTTCTATTCTACTTTAATATAATTATTATTATAATATTGTTTTATTGTTATTATATATATTTTATTTCATAAAAAAATACAAATAAAATATTATTATTATTATTATTATTATTTAACCATCTTCTCTCATTATGTTCCAAGACACCAAAAAAATATAAATTATTTTAATTTAGAAGCGCATAAATAAAAATAATTTACAGCCATAACATTTAATTTACATTATATTGGAATTAAAAAGACTGAAGTGGTAATAGAATCACATATACATATAATGCCAATGTGTTGTGGTTAGATTATTACTGAAATAAGATTTCCATTAGTATTATTTAGACGCCTAAATTAATACAACTAAAAAATAAAAAGTCAAAAATACTTAGATGGTAAAAAGTAATTAATAAAATAAATAGTAAAAAGTAACATTTTTTAAAGTTAAGTTTGAATTTAAGTGTCAGAAGAATATATTCAAATAAAACTTATTCTAATATTTAAAAAAAGAACAAAAAGTAAAAATAAAATAAAAAAATAACCTTAAATAAATAAAAAAACAACTACCTCTTTTCTTATATTACATTGTATTGATAACGTGGAAAGTGGTGACATCATTTTGAAAAAGAAAACGTGTCTCGCAAATTGATAGCATTTATTTTTGCTACAAAAAAGTTTCTTTCAAATCAGTAGCTTTTATTGTTGCTAGACCCCAAGATTACCTAGGCCTTCACGTGACAATTTGGTTTTTAAGGTAATTTTTTTAATTTTAAATTATTTTAAATTAAAAAATTAAAAAATTTATTTGATTAAAAAAAATTATAATTTTTAAGCCACTAAAAAAGTTAAATAAACTTAATATAAAATTCTAGATTATCTTTCAGTTCAAATGAGTTAGAGTATGATTATTTGATTAAAATTTGTGTAATTATATATATAAGGGTAGAATTAAAAATTATTATGAGAAAAGTTAAAAAATTTAAAAAGAAATAAGTTAAAAATTAAAAGTTAAAAAATAAAATTTTATAACTTTTAAAATTTTAAATCAAAAATAAAAAAAATTAACTTTAAACTAGCTTAAACCTCGTAATCAAAATCAAACAAAGGCTAGGTCTATTAGAAAACCTAGAGGGCTCCTTTTTTGAGAGTTCAGTTTTGTAGGGCACCTTAATTGATCAATTGGACTACTTAAAAGTGGATCACTCTCTTTCAATATCCACGTTGTTGAAGTCCTTCTCATAAATAATGGCAGGTCCTCTGTATATGATATCCACAAATTTTGGGAAAAGTTCGTTTCCATGCTTTATTATCTCTGTACTCTATTTTTTTTTAAACCGATAAATTTTTTTTAAAAATATGGATTTAGGGTTCAATTGGCGATTAGTTTAAAAATTAATTTTTTAAAATATATTTTTAGTCAAAAAAGAAAAAAAAATTAAATTAAGTTTAAAATAAATTATTTGATAACTTAGCTTTTAAATTAATTTTTTTAAAACTAGTTGTTTAGGTAAAAAGCTTTCTTTTTTATTTTTTGTTCAAAATAGATAATTTTATCTTTCTATATATTTGATATTAACAATTATATGTAATTGAGAGTGATAGCCACTGTTTGACATCTAGTTAGTTTTTTGCGAAAAAAAAAAATTATTTTTAAGATATCATGTTTGATATATTTAAAAAGTCTACTTTTCTTTTACATCATTTTCTAAGAAAAAGACAAGTTCATCGTATCGATTAATTATATGATGGAACTCGGCGTTGATGTAACGACTCAAGTGAAACTCGGTTACAGAAACTAAGTTTAATATATAAAGAAATTTGTAGGTTTAATATATGCTAAGTTTAATATATAAAGAAACTAAGTTTAATATAAGCTACTATTAATAACTTGGCTTACGCATTTTGGACCATGTTGTCAGACTCTTTATTTAAGTTATTGGGTCAGTAGTTCATTTGGGTCGTTATAAATAGTATCAGAGCCAAATCTGGTCCTGTGTATTACACTCCAAACTTTTTAAAAAATATTCTAAGTGTTAAATTTTTGAAATTTTATTTGGCAAAAATTTTCCTATTTTTCGGATAATCTAACTGTTAGTCCAAGGGCTTCTTTAATTAATTTTGACGATTTTTTTATAATTCATTTTCTAATCTTAAGTGTTAACCCAAGTTGAACAATCAAGGTTGACACATTAGCCAAAAAGGTATGACTTGATTCAAACACTTAAGATT
>JAOTRH010046159.1:0-19741 GCA_034768845.1 Heliamphora exappendiculata | reverse complement strand
GACCGATACGCCCGATATCCGTTACACGCGACCGCGACCGTTACGCAGGCCGATACCGCGATTTAGAACCTTGGTGTTACCTGACAACTGCAAGTATACAAAGGAAACCAAAATTAAGAGGAAGCTGGAGTTAATATGCATGGACATAAATTCAACTCAAGGAAACATTGGTTAAAACCCTTTAACGCTCTTAGTGTCATCATTTACTAATCAAATAAAAAATAAGACAAAACGGAAATCAACATGCATGCAAGATAAATTAGCTATACAACAGTTTAAGGCCCACCCTAATAACAGATTAAGGGAATTCACAACATCAACAAAAGAATCCAGATTTTGATGACACCTTTCCCGACTCCCAACTAAACAAGATGAACAAAAAATGACTTTTGAGCTCAGAAATATGCTCCTCCATGCCTTGGAAGATCTTATATTCTGCTCTCTCCAAATCAACCATGTAGACGTAGAGTCATGAGCAACCAGGTCTACCTCCTCTTCCTACCATCCCTACCACCCCACCAACTTTCCAAGACACCCCTCGCGACTCTATGAAGCACCCAAACCATCCCGAACAAGTACCAAACTCTCAATTCCGTAGCAACAAGATAATTAATAAGATGATAGATTAAATCTACGTCACTTTTGCACATGAACACCAATTCACCAAAAATTTCAGCCTCTTGATGAGATTATTAATTGTTAATATCTTCTTGCGACCCGCCATCCAAACAAAGAGACCATCCTCGGTGGAAGCTCACACCAACCAAATGCCCTCCAAGAAAACACCTCCCGAAAACTCCTCTTCAAACCTGGTCGAAGGAAGCCACATCACTCCCAATACTTTTTCCACCACCATAGTTTGTTCTCCCCTATTCCAAGATCCCTGAGACCGTAAAGCAGGAATAGCAACTTGGGAAGAAACTCCCAATCATGAAGCAACCTCCTAAGCTCAACATCCCAAACCACGCATTCACCTTGCTTCTAAAATAATGAGGCACTAAAGCCTCCATATCAACTGCTGGAAGAAAAATAACTGGAACAAAGCATTCCCACAATGGTCCAACTGGACTTGGTCAACTCCAGACAGAAGTAATTGTGTCATTAGTTTACATAAAGCAAGTAAGAAATCATCAACTAATCACCGCACCCACCCTAAGATTCTCCAAATACACTCCTCGCAGCACTTAATGATTATATGACACCTCTATCACCAAAATGAAAGCAAAGGAAAAAGATGATCTCCTGCATCAGCTCTCTGGTGAACTGAATGAAGCTTGCAGGTGAAACATTGACCAAGATCAATAAACAAACCAATGAAAGATAGAATGCACCCACTGCCTCCATGTGATAGCTCCTCCACCATGCCGAATCCATATCTTTAAAGCCTTCCACCTACAACCACATGTTCCCAAAGTGGAATGCAGCCGCACCCCAATTAATGCCCACCGCTAACAAGTCAAGTCAGCAAATGATCTGACACGGGCTTCAGAACCAGGACCGGGACAACATTAGAGAGGTGAACTAAGAAACGGCCTAACATGGATAAGGAAGGTGGAAAAACTAACAGCCAATTAAAGAAATTAGAAAAACAGCTAGGGGCACACCAGAGCATACCTTCAACAAACTTCAGAAAATTGGACCAGTTTTAAACCCAAAAAAGAAAAAACCGAAAGGAAAAGGCCCAATTTTTTCCCATGGTTAGACCAGAGAGTGATAAATTAATGCCAAAGAAAAGTTGCTAGAAAACGAAGATGGAAAAGTAGTTTTTAAGAACAGATAATTAGTCATAAGTTCAATTCTTAGCCTTTATCTAGCATTTAGTCCATTTAATTTTTCTTTAACTTCTTAAGTCCATTGTTTCAAAAGTTTTAAGTCCTAGGGTCCTCTAATTTAATGTTTGACAATTTTATGGACAAAATAACCCTCGTGAACAAAATCACTAAGTTGCAGTATCTCGCCGGAGATAAAACTGGTAATTTATTTGTTTAATGTCTCTCCAGCTCTTCTTCCCCATCACTCTTCTCCTTCGCCGTAAACCCCATCGTCGTTGCTGCTCCTCCTCTCCATCACTCACAGGTTCTCTCTCTAAAGATGCAGCGCGCTCCGGCACCGTAAACGTTTCAACTGTCTTCTTCCTTGTCCTGATGCTTCTCGTGGCCACTGGTTTGTCCTCTATCTTCCCAACCTTGGAATACCAAATCTCATTTTAAACATACCATTTTAAGACTGCGCTTATAGTTGTGATTGGTAACTTATTTCTCCAGCGCTTATGGTTGTGTTCGGTAACTTATCATCAGTGCTTTGCTACAGTCCACAGATAAATATGCAAACAGATAAATTTATCTATTTGCATATTTATCTGTTTGATATAGCAAATAGATTACGCAGATAAGTTTATATCTGTTTGCTATGCAAAACAAATAAATTTATCAGTTCTGTATAGCAATTGACATGCAACGCCTGATTTTTATTGTAATACAAATACTAAATTAAAAAATCAAAAAGCAAGAATGTAATGATTTTTAAAAAACTAAAGCGATAAGTAGAAATCGAATTAGTTATGAAAAATGAAAATTCACAAGTTTAAAATAGATACATTTATCTGTTTGCAAATTTATCAATTTGCTATAATTTATCTGTTTGATCTATTTGCTATGCAAACTAGTAAATTTATCTGTTTGCAAATTAGTAAATTTATTTATTTCATCTTTTTTAAAATTATCCATTTTAGTTCGAAGATCGAATTGGGAATGCTTTGCGGTGGTGTATGAGGTTTTTTTGAGTTGGAAGGCGATGGTTTCATGGAGTTTCAAACAGTAAGTCTCGACGTAGTTCAGCGCCACCACTGTGTTAAACGAAATAGAAAAAAAATAATGAGAAAACTTACCCAACTGGTTAGGCGAGTACTTTTATTTATATTAAAATTAGATAACACAATTACACCCATAATACCCACACACACCTGATAAATAAATATAATAATAATAGGCTAACACTAACACCCCATCAAGATAGAACATATATATCAACCATGCCTAGCTTGTTACACAGATATGAAACATGCGGACCCAATAATGCTTTGGTGAAAAAGCATGCCACATGTTCCCTCGTAGGAATAGACCCAAATGTGACGACTCCTTTCTAATATTCCTCACGAACAAAATGACAGTCAACCTCTATATGCTTCGTCCTCTCATAAAATACTAGATTTCTGGCGATATAAATAGCAGAGGTATTATCAATCCAGAGTCTGGCAGAACCTGTAAGAGAGAAGTGTAATTCTGTTAAAATCTGCTGAAACCACATAATCTCAGCAGTTGCTAATACTATAACTCGGTACTCTGCCTCAGCGCTAGACCTGGATACAACATTATGTTTCTTACTCTTCCAGGAAACCAAATTTCCACCAACAAATACAAAGTAACTAGACGTAGATCTCCTGTCAAATGTGCATCCAGCCCAATCAACATCAGAGTACCCTTCCATTTCTATATGTCCATGATCAGAAAGCTGAATTCCCTTACCCAGATTCTTGTGCAAGTACCGGAGAATGCGTAACACCACTTTCCAATGGAGAACAGGGGGATCAGACAAAAATTGACTCACTACACGCACTAGATAAGCAATATCTGGACGAGTCATCGCAGTAAGATAATGAAGTTGTCCCACTGTACGTCGATACTGCTTAGGGTCTGAAAGAATCTCTCCTTCTTTCGGCTCTAACTTGACATTATACTCCATAGGCGAATCCACTTCTTTGGCACTCATATACCCAGCTCGCTCCAGAATGTCAAGAGCATACTTCCTCTTGGTTACCTCAATGCCAATGAAATATTGAAATTTACCAAGATCTTTCGTCTGAAACTTGGTGCCTAGGAACAATTTAAGCTTAGCAATCCCTTCACTCTCACTACAGTAATAACAATGTCATCCACATACACTGCGAGTAATATGCACCGAGCTGAGGTATGTCAGAAGAATACAGTGTAATCCTTCGCTGACTGCGGAAGGCAAAACTCCTGTACTACTGAGCAGAAACAGCCAAACTAGGTTCTGGGAGACTGCTTTAGACCATACAATGGACGCCTCAAATGACATACATGATTAGGGAACCCCCCCGAGCAACAAAGCCGGGCGGTTGCTCCATATAAACCTCTTCCTCCAAATCCCCATGAAGAAAGTCATTTTTCACATCTAGTTGATACAAAAGCCACTGATGTGATGCAGCCAAAGACAGGAACAAACGAACTAAGGCCATCTTAGCAACAAATGAAGTAGTCAAGGCCATATGTCTAAGCATAGCCCTTTACCACTAGACAAGCTTTCAAACGTTCAAGAGTGCCATCAGAATGAAACTTGACAGCATATATCCACTTACACCCGATAGCTGTCTTTCCAGGAGGAAGACGTACCAAGTCCCACGTATGATTAGCCTTGAGAGCATTCATCTCCTTAATCATAACCTTGCGCCAACTTGGATGAGAAAGAGCATCTACAACAAAGTAAGGCAAAAAATGCTGATCAAGTGTAGTGATACTCTTCTGAATAGTGGCGGGCAAACCACGATATGATGTAGTATACAAGGGATGATTTCGACAACTACGATAAGACTTGCGTAAAGCAGTAGGAGGATCACTTACCTGATTAGAGGTCGGATCCAACTGAGAAGATACTGTCTCAAGTAGAGGAGATGTGGTGGGGCCTGGTGAAGACGATGACTCTGATGATGATATCACAGGTGAATTTGGGGCAGTAGGAGAAGATTCCTTGGGAACATCAGCTGGAGAACTGGTAACTGGAGAAGGTGCCACTGGTAAGTCAGTGGAGGAATGATACGTCAGAATACAGTCGAAACCATCATCAATCGTGGAGAACGGTGTAATTACTGATCCATAGAACGAAACGGACTCAACAAACACCACGTCTCGGGACACTATAAACTGTCACAACTCCGAACTGTAACAACGATATCCTTTTTGTGTCTTAGAATATCCCATGAAAGCACACTTTAGTGCTCAAGCATCCAATTTGGTCAGATTCTGCCTGGTATCTCTAACATAGCAAGCACACCCAAAAACTGTGAGTGGCAACGAAAAAGAAATCTGCTAAGAAAGTAACACTGACAAGAGTGTAGCTCCATGTAGAACAAATGATGGCAATCTATTAATAAGATAGCATGCTGTTAACACAACTTCACCCCAGAAGACTTTAGGAACTTTCATCTGGAACATCAAAGCACGTGCAGTTTTCAAGAAATGTCTATTCTTCCTCTTAGCCACTCCATTCTGATGTGGTGTATCTGGGCAGGATATCTGGTAAATAATCCCATGTGTACTCAGGTATGCACCTAACACTCCACCAATGTACTTACCCCCATTATCATTACGTTGGATCTGAATAGCTTTGCCAAATTGAGCTTGGACTTCATTACAGAAGAAAGTGAAAACAGTGGGTAATTCAGAACGCTTCTTCATAAGATAAAGATAGGTAATTCGGGAATAATCATCAATAAAAGTTACGAACTACCGAAATCCAAACAAAGATGTGACAGGACACGGACCCCAAATATCTGAATGAACTAAAGAGAAAGGACTCATTGTCCTATTATTATTCCTGGATACATATAGCGCACGCAGGTGCTTAGCAAACCGATATGACTCACACTCTAACTGTGTAACCTGACTCAAACTGGGACACAGTTTCTTCAGACTTGGCAATTAGGGATGGCTCAACCGACAATGTATATCCAGAACCTGGGATGATCTCCCAGAGCATGCAACATACAAAGTTTCATCTATCACATACAGGCTACCTACCACTCGTCCTCTACTGATAGTATTCCTCGAAACTAGATCATAAAAAACACAATGATCAGGAAAGAATGTTACTGAGCAGTTCAAATCCTTTGTAATACGACTCACAGATAGCAGATTAAGCGGATTGGCAGGAGTATGTAAAACATCAGAAAGTGTAAGCGATGGAGATAAAGCAGCTACTCCATGTCCCTTCACCTCCAAGGTTCTTCCATTGGCAACAATAACCCCACTGTGTCCAAGGGTCAACTGATAAGATGAAAAAGTAACTGTGGAGTGGGTCATATGTGTAGATGCACCCAAGCCTATCACCCACGACCTGGGAGTGGCCATACACGCAGCTAGGTTACCTACAACTGTGGCTGAAGGGGCATCGGCTGTGCTTCCAATCCTCATCTAGATGAATTGATCATATTCCTCCTGGGTCATGTCTATAGTCCTCCTCTTAGAAGAAGAGGAAGGAGCATCATAATCGGCTACTACATTGGTCACAGAAGATGTAGAATGTCCATGTAGCTTCCAACACGAGTTCTGTAAATGTCCTTACTCTCCACAATAGTAGCAGGACCTAGTGTCACGTCTACCTCGACCTCTGTCTTGCCCTCCATCACGGCCTCTACCTCATCCACGAAATGCACCTAGAGCTGTATGATCACCCTGGTCAGTAACATTTACCCGAGGCTCTTCTTTACTGATTTCTCTGTTCATTCTCCTAAAGACCTTAGATAAAAATAAAATATCGGACCCAGCCAGGATATGGGAACGTTCTGAGTCAAGTTGCTGGTTCACCCCATCTAAAAAACAAACAACCAAGAACTGCATCCTCTGCTCTCTGAAAACCTCGTATCAATTGATGAAAGATACCAAACGATCATACTCATCTGCCAACACCTTGAACTCTGTGAAGTAATCTGAGAAAGGTCGCTCTCCCTGCTCTATTCTGAAGATACTCTGCATCACATCATATAATCTAGACAAGTCATTAGTCAAAGCAAATGTCTCCTGGAGTATGGTCCACACCTCTCGAACAGTTGTGGCATTAGCCACCAAAACCTTAATGGAAGACTCCATTGAGTTCAACATCTTACTGAACAGTTTTGCATCATCCTTCTTCCATCTTTTGTATTCATCAGATCCCTTCTCAGGAGGATCGTTGAACAAATAATCCTTCTTTTCCATACATTTAATTGTCAACAATACCTTTTTCCATAACACATGTTTGTGGTCCAGTCAATCTCGAATTCACTAGTCGTGTGAATGACGAAAACACATCTGTGATTCCTTGTCTATCAGTACTCATTTGAGAGTCACCAACCCTTGTCGAACTCTCCGTCAACATCACAATCTATCAATCTCAAAGAACCACAAGCAACCTGTAACGACCCATTTTAAAACATGGCGTCCGTGACCGGCCAGTGAGTTAAAACCCACCCAAAGGCCTCTTTATCTTTCCTTAACATTCTTTCTTTATTCTGAATTATGACCACTGAAAAAAAAAATAAGACTTATTTAAATATATCCAAGTGTAAAAATAGATTTATTAAAACATTTCCAACTAATATTTTTCCAACATAAATTACCATAGCATTTAACTATGAAATCAATGTTCTATATAAGAATTTATTCTAAAAACAAAAGTAAAAAAAATGACAATTACAGGAAGTGAAAAAGACTTAAACTTATTGTTCCTCAAATACTGAATTCTTCACGCTTTCAAGTATCACCTGAAATTGCTCAACATCCATTAGTAATGCTAGTGTGAATTCAATGATATCTGAATTATTAATTATAACACAGTGTTAGAATAATATATATTAAGCGGTTTGCCAGAATTTGATAAAGAGCGATCCCACATTTAATACAGTGGGCATAATCATTCCTTAAGTCACCTGGCCGTGACCTCACCCTTATTGCCTCGCCTCACTGGTATGCTTAACGTCCCCCAGCGGCCATGACGCCGTTTAACCCATCATTCTCTCATTCATTTATAATCATTCATTCATATCATTTCATTCATTTATTCATCATTTCCAATATTCACGTGAAATAAAAACTAATTCAAGATATCAGAGACTCACCTAATCTAGCATAATTTAATTGTGATTCTTCAAAACTCCAAATCTGAATAAAAAGTATAGAAACAATATTTGTCATTTAATTTTTTACTTTTTAATTTTGACATTAAAACTATATTATTATTTCTTAAAAAATTATATAATATAGTATATTTATAATTATAAGACTCTAATTTAAATTATTGCTACAAAACTTATTTTCTTAAATTTATTTGTTTTGAAAATATTTTCCTTAGATTTAATTTTAATTTAAAGAAAAATCTTATAATTTAACTTATTTAAATTTTAACTCAGTCCATAAAATATATTTATATATTTATTTTCTTTTTAACTTAGATCATTTTATTAAATTCTAAAAATTCATAAAGTTATATTTTTTTAAAATCTTTTATTTAATTTATCTTAAATTCTAATTTGACAAAATTCCATTTGTTTTTATTAAAATGAACATAAATAATTTTATTTCAAAAATCTTGTTAACAAAATTTTATAAAGTTTAATCATTATACTTTATCCTTAAAATCACATTTAAATCACTATTTTATTAATTATAGTGATAAAATATCTTTATTACTCCCTTTTTTTCTTTTTTAAAAACTTATCTTATTTTGTTACATTAAAGCCAACTAATTAAATTAATTTGTAAAATATTCATTTCCAATGAGTTTTTAACCATTATCATTTTTTTTAAATTGTTAATTTAAAATATGATTTTCATGAAAAAAACCTTCCAAACTTCTAAAACTTTTAGTATAAGCTATTTTTCTTTATAAAAACTAATTAAACTCAATATTATTATTATTACTACAAATTAACAACTTAATAATAAATTGGTTTATAAAATAGTAACAAACAAAACTTAATATAATAAAACACAACCTAAACAGAAACTAATCAATAAGCCCAAATAATAAACCTAACCAAATAAAGCCTAATGGAAGTCAACCAAAACCTAAACAGATCCCTAACACTCCTGAACCAACATAAACCAAAATCCAAAACCATAAGTGCACGATCGAACCCCAAAAACCAAAGGTTTCAGGGTCCGCCGGAGGTGCCGACAGCGCCGACGATGGTTGCTGGTGGCCTCCGGTGGTGGTAGGAGGGGTTACGAGCAGACAGGAAAGGGAGAGAGAGAGAGATCGGGGAAGAGAGACGCAAACTAGAGAGACAAAGGGGTGGACAGCAGCAGCAGTGGGTGTCAATGCCGTCGGGGGTGGCGTCGGTGGTCGTCGGTGTCGGTGGTGGCTGAAGGAGGTGTCGGGGCCGAGTTTTGATTTTCCGTTCTCTCTCTTTTTTCTTTCTTTCTTACACAGAAAACCTCCCATATCCCTCTGATATATACTAACACAAAACGTTCTAGCCTTATTGAGCCTTAACCCCATTTTGGTTACAAATCAAAACCTTCCATCAATTATCTCCTTTCAACACCTCTTACTTAATTAATCAGTTTTTTTTGTTTCCTTTCTTAAAATTTTCAATTCTACAGTCAACTAATATGATTCTGTATATATACATATTAATATCATTAGTTATTATTTTAATTTAACATTATTATTCTTTTTGGATATTACAGTCTTTCCACTTTTAGAAGTTTGGTCCTCCACACTTTACCCGAGTTAAAAGTTGCCGTACCTTACTCGAAAAGTTCTGAGTATTTGCCTCTCATGTCAACTTCTTTTTCCCACGTTGTTTCTCCTCCAGAATAGTTGTCCCACCATATCTTGACGAGCGGCACCACCTTGTTGCGAAGTCGTTTCTCTTGCCGATCTATAGCGCCTATCAGTCGTTCCTTGTAAGTTAAGTTCTGACTCAACTGCACAGGCAGTTGTGTGCCAAGACATGAGAAGGGTCAACAACATATCTTCTCAGCATCGACACGTGGAAGACATCATGCACCTGAGCAAGATCATGCATTAGTGCCAACCGATATGCTACTTGTCCCACTCTTTCTAAGATCTCGAAGGGCCCGATGTAACAAGGATTCAACTTTCCCTTTCGACCGAACCAAAGAACACCCTCATTAGAAACACCTTCGAAAAAACCATGTCGCCTTCCTGAAACTCCAATGCCCGTCGATGTGCATCAGCGTAGCTTTTCTGGCGATCCTGTGCAACCTTGAGACGTTTTTGAATTTGGCGGATCTTCTCGGTCGTTTTATGTACTAACTCTAGTCCTGTGAAATGATCTTCTTCCGTGCTTGCCCAACAAACCGGTGTTTTACATATCCGTCCATAAAGAGCTTCGAAAGGTGCCATCCCGATACTAGCTTGAAAGCTATTGTTATAGGCGAATTCGATGAGTGACATATGGTCTTCCCAGCTTCCTTGAAAGTCAATGGCGCAAGCTCAAAGCATATCCTCCCTCGTGTGTATTGTCCGTTCTGACTGTCCGTCTGTTTGCGGGTGGAAGGCCGTACTGAGGTTTAAGCTGGTACCCATGGCTTTTTGGAAACTCCTCTAAAAACGAGAGACAAACCTCAGGTCACAATCCGAGACGATAGATACTGGAACTCCATGTAAGCGCACTACTTCTTGAATGTAGAGTCAGGTCAACTGGTCGACAGTGAACATGTTCTTTACTGGTAAGAAATGAGCTGTCTTCATAAGTCGATCAACGATTACCCAGATAGAGTTATTGCCTTTCTGCGTTCAAGGTAATTCCACTATGAAATCCATAGTGATTTGCTCTCATTTCCATCCTGGAATCAAAAGAGGCTGCAAAAAACCAGTCGGTCTCCGTCGTTCTGCTTTGATTTGTTGTCACTGAAGGCATGTACTTACGTATGCTGCCATGTCCTTCATTTCCATCCACCAGAATGTCTTGCGTAGGTCTTCATACATCTTCATCAGTCTAGGGTGTATCGCGACGTCGAGTTATAACCCTCGTTTAATATTGGCTACTTCACTTCCACTATGTTGGGGACACACATACGATTTAGGAATGTTAGCACACCATCTGAAAGTAAGAAGTTTGGATCCAGCGCCGTACTAACTCGTTCGCAGATTGCCTTCAACTTCGGATCTTCCTGTTGCCGTCACTTCACCTCTTCCAAAATAGTTGGTTGAACTACGATCGTTGCACAAAGTGATATAGGCTGTTTAGTATCCTCAAATGACTGTAACTGCTGAATGAAAAGATTGTTCAGTGTGCTCGTGGCCTTTCGACTCAAAGCATCAACTACTACATTCACTTTTCTAGGGTGGTATAGGATGTTGATGTCGTAGTCCTTCATTAGTTCCAACCAGTGTCTCTGCCTCAAGTTCAACTCCTTCTGCGTAAAGATATACTTCAAACTCTGGTGATCAGTATACACGTCGCAAGAAACTCCATAGAGATGGCGTCGCCAAATCTTAAGCGCAAAAACAACCGCTGCCAGTTCCAGGTCGTGAATTGGGTAATTCTTCTCGTGAATCTTCAATTGCCGTGAACCATAGGCCATGACCCTTCCATGCTGCATCAGTACACATCCCAGTCCTTGTCTTGACGCATCACTATAAATAGATAATTTTTCCTTGCCTTATAGTAAAGCAAGTTCTGGTGCCGTTGTTAATCACTGCTCTAACTCTTGGAAACTCTTCTCCCATTCCTCGCTCCAAACAAAAGGTTCTTCTCGCATTAACTCCGTCAAAGGTAGTGCGATTCTTGAGAAATCCTGCACGAATCGTCGATAGTATCCCACAAGGCCCAAGAAACTTCTTATCTTTGTCACAGTCGTAGGTGTTGGCCAGTTCACAACTGCTTCTATCTTCTGGAGATCCACTAAAATTCCCTTACTACCGATCACATTCCCTAAGAACACCACCTCTTTGAGTCAAAACTCGCACTTCTTCAAATTAGCGTATAGCTTATGAGCTTCCAACGTATGCAACACCTTGCGTAAATGCTTCTTGTACTCATATTCACCTCTAGAGTAGATCAAAATATCGTCGATGAAAACGATTACAAACTCATCCAGGAACTCCTTGAAGACTCGGTTCATGAGATCCATGAAAACAGTTGGCGCATTTTTCACACCAAATGGCATCACCAAAAATTCATAGTGCCCGTACCACGTTCGAAAGACCGTCTTTTCAATATCTTCCTTCTTCACCTTCAGTTGATGGTACCCAGACCACAAATCAATCTTGGAGAATACTTTTGCGCCTTGTAGCTGATCAAATAAGTCGTCGATCCGCGGTAAAGGATATCTGTTTTTAATACTAACCTTGTTCAACTCCCAGTAATCGATACACAACTTCGTGGTTCCATCTTTACAAACAACACTGGAGCTCCCCACGACAACATACTGGGCCTAATGAAACCCTTATCTAATAGCTCCTGCAACTGAACTTTTAATTCTTTCAACCTGTCGGAGCCATACGATATGAGCTTTGGAAATTGGTTGAGTCCCAGGTACAATTTCGATTGAAAAATCAATTTCTCGATCTACGAACATTCCAGGTAAGTCTTCAAGAAATACTCCCGAAAACTCACAGGAATCTCTGCCAAACTTGGATTTTTGGGCATATCTTTCGTCACACTACATAGATACCCTCGACATCCTTTCGATAGAAGTTTCCGGGCTTAGGTCACGGATATGAAAGATAGGGGTGAGGAAACTCTTCGCCCCTCGAAGCAGCAATCTCCGCGTGAGGTACGAAAATTGACACACTTTGATGTGCAGTAAATAACGTCATGATTGGAAGAAAGCCAGTCCATACCAAGAATGAAGTCGAAATACCCTATTTCAATAGGGATTAAATCCGCTACAAGGCTGATATCACCAAAGGTTACATCACAACTCCTATAAACAGAGGAACAGGCTATTCCTTTGCCTATAGGCTGAGACACCAGCAGTCCATAGCCCAGGGGTTCTGGCATTCTCACCAAATTCTTAGCAAATTTGGATGATACGAAAGACTGTGTAGATCTAGAATCAAACAACACATAGGCAAGTGTGGAGCATACAAACAGGTTACCTGCGACGACCTCCTCCGTATTCTGAGGATCTCCTGGCACAAATGCGAACATCCTTCCCTTCCTTTGATTGTTGTTGTCGTTTCTCCGGCTCTCATAGGGTGGCCTCCTTGCATTACCCGTCCCTTGGCTTGTGTTTCCTCTGTTATTGTTATTTACCGCGAGCTTCGAACAATTCGTCCTGATGTGACCCTCAGCACCGCAATAAAAGCACTTGTTGATCGTTCTCCAGCAGACTCCCGAGTGCATCTTCCCACATGTTACGCAAGGAGTCCTCTGATTTGTAATTCCTACATTGGGTTTCTTTGCATTCCCGCCTCCTGAACTTCCCGCTCCTCCAGTCTGGCACTTCCGATTCTCGAAGAACTTGCGTTGTTCTCTTGTTCCACCATTATGGCTGTATCTACCACATCAGCATAACTCGGCAATCGTAACGGGCAAATCATTTTCCTGATTTCTGGCCGCAATCCATCCTCGAACTTACATGCCTTCATATGTTCAGTATGAATCATATGTGGGGCATACTCGGCCAAATTCGTGAACTCGGCCTCATACTCGGACACCGTCATCCCTCCTTTCTGTTTGAGTTGTTGAAACTCGGTGCACTTTGCATCTCGCAGAGACTGGGGAAAATACTTTTCTCGAAAATATTCCAAGAAATGATCCCACTCCATCTGAGGTTCACCTTGCTTCTTCAAGGTCCACCAACGCTGAGCTTCACCTTCCAACTGATAAGTATCCAACATCACTTTCTGCGCTTCCATGCATGGTACAACTCCAAAGATCTTTTCCATAGACGCAATCCATTTGTTCGCTTTGATAGGATCTAGCCCTCCTCGGTAAGACGGTGGTTTCAACTCTACAAACTCTCATACTGGGACCATCGACATGGTTCTGATGCAAAGCCGAGTCGAAGCCCTGAGCCCCACCTGGTCGCTTACCAAGGAGGGCGAGATCCTATCAAAGCGAACGAATGGATTGCGTCTATGGAAAAGATCTTCGGAGTTGTACCATGCACGGAAGCGCATAAAGTGACGTTGGCTACTTATTAGTTGGAAGGTGAAGCTCAGCGTTAGTGAAACTTGAAGAAGCAAGATGAACCTCAGATGGAGTGAGAACAGTTCCTGGAATATTTTCGAGAAAAGTATTTTCCCCAGTCTCTACGAGATGCAAAGTGCACCGAGTTTCAACAACTCAAACAGAAAGGAGGGATGACGGTGTCCAAGTATGAGGCCGAGTTCACGAATTTGGCCGAGTATGCCCCACATATGATTCATACTGAACATATGAAGGCACGTAAGTTTGAGGATGGATTGCGGCCAGAAATCAGGAAAATGATTCGCCCGTTACGATTGTCGAGTTATGCTGATGTGGTAGATAGAACCATAATGGTGGAACAAGAGAACAACGAAAGTCGCAAGTTCTTCGAGAATCAGAAGCGCCAGGCTAGAGGAGCGGGAAGTTCAGGAGGCGGGAATGCAAAGAAACCCAATATGGGAACTACAAATCAGAGGACTCCTTGCGTAACTTGTGGGAAGATGTACTCGGGAGTCTGCTGAATAACGACTAATAAGTTCTTTTATTGCGGTGCTGAGGGTCACATTAGGACGAACTGTCTGCAGCTCGCGGCAAATAACAATAACAGAGGACACACAAGCCAAGAGACAGGTAATGTAAGGAGGCCACCCTATGAGAGTCGGAGAAACGACAACAACAATCAAAGGGAAGGATGTTCGCATTGGTGTCAGGAGATACCCAGAATACGGAGCAGGTCGCCGCAAGTAACATGTTTGTATCCTCCACACTTGCCTATGTGTTGTTTGACTCTAGATCTACACAGTCTTTCGTATCATCCAAAATTGCTTAGAATTTGGTGGGAATGCCGAAAGCCCTGGGCTATGAACTGCTGGTGTCTCAGCCTACGGACAAAGGAATAGCCCGTTCCTCTATTTATAGAGGTTGTGATGTAACTTTCGGTGATATCAACCTTGCAGCGGATTTATTTCCTATTGAAATGGGGTATTTCGACGTCATTCTTGGCATGGACTGACTTGCTTCCAATCATGCCGTTATTGACTGGACATCGAAGTGTCAATTTTCGTACCCCACGCGGAGATTACTGCTTTAAGGGGCAAAGAGTTTCCTCACCCCCATCTTTCATATCTGTGACCCAAGCCCGGAAACTTCTGTCGAAATGATGTCGAGGGATCTATGCAGCGTGACGAAAGATATGCCCAAAAATCCAAGTTTGGCAGAGATCCCTGTGATCTGTGAGTTTTTGGGAATATTTCCTGAAAACTTACTTGGAATGCCCGTAGATCAAGAAATCGATTTTTCAATTGAAGTTGTACCAGGGACTCAACCAATTTCCAAAGCTCTATATCGTATGGCTCCAGCATAGTTGAAAGAATTAAAAGTTCAGCTACAGGAGCTATTAGATAAGGGTTTCATTAGGCTCAGTATGTCGTCGTGGGAAGCTCCAGTGTTGTTTGTAAAGAAGAAAGACAAAACCATGAGGTTGTGTATCAATCACCGGGAGTTGAACAAGGTTAGTATTAAAAACAGATACCATTTACCGCGAATCGACGACTTATTTGATCAGCTACAAGGCGCAAAAATATTCTCCAAGATTGATCTGCAGTCTGGGTACCATCAGCTGAAGGTGAAGAAGGAAGATATTGAAAAGACGGCCTTTTGGACGCAATACAGGCACTACGAATTTTTGATGATACCATTTGGTGTGACAAATGCGCCAGCTGCTTTCATGGATCTTATAAATCGAGTTTTCAAGGAGTTCCTAGATGAGTTTGTAATCGTCTTCATCGACGATATTTTGATCTACTCCAGAGGTGAAAACAAGCACAAGGAGCATTTACGCAAGGTGTTGCATACATTGAAAGCTCATAAGCTATACACCAAATTGAAGAAGTGCGAGTTTTGGCTCAAAAATGTGGTGTTCTTAGGGCATGTGATTAGTAGTAATGGAATTTCAATGGATCTGCAGAAGATAGAAGCAGTTGTGAAATGGCCAATGCCTACGACCGTGACAGAGATAAGAAGTTTATTGGGCCTCGCGGGATCCTATAAACGATTCGTGCAGAATTTCCCAAGAATCGCACTACCTTTGACAGAGTTAACGCGAAAAGGAGAACCTTTTGTTTGGAGCGAGGAACAGGAGAGAAGTTTCCAAGAGTTAAAGCAGAGATTAATAACAGAACTGATACTTGCTTTACCAGAAGGCACGAAAGAATTCTCTATCTACAGTGATGCGTCAAAACAAGAATTGGGATATGTACTGATACAGCAAAGAAGGGTCATCGCCTATGCTTCACGGCAATTGAAGATTCACGAGAAGAACTACCCAATTCACAACTTGGAACTGGCAGCGATTGTTTGTGCGCTTAAGATTTGGCGACGCTATCTCTATGGAATTTCCTACGTGTATACTGATCACCAGAGTTTGAAATATATCTTCACGCATAAGGAGTTGAACTTGAGGCAGAGATGCTGATTGGAACTAATGAAGGACTACAACATCAACATCCTATACCACCCTGGAAAAGCAAATGTAGTAATTGATGCTTTGAATCGGAAGGCCACGAGCAGCCTCAACAATCTTTTCATTCAGCAGTTACAGTCATTTGGGGATACTGAACAGCCTATATCACTTTGTGTGGCGATCGTAGTTCAACCAACTATTTAGGAAGAGGTGAAGCAGCGGCAATAGGAAGATCCAAAATTGAAGGCAATCTGTGAACGAGTTAGTACGACGCCAGATCCAGACTTCTTACTTTCAGATGGAGTGCTAACATTCCGAAATTGTATGTGCGTCCCCAACATAGTGGAAATAAAGCAGCGAATATTAAATGAGGGTCATAACTCGACGTTCGCGATACACCCTAGACTGATGAAGATGTATCAAGACATACACAAAACATTCTGGTGGATGGGAATGAAAAAAGACGTGGCAGCATACGTAAGTACATGCCTTCAGTGCCAGAAAATCAAAGCAAAACTACGGAGACCAGCTGGTCTTTTGCAGCCTCTTTTGATTCCAGGATGGAAATGAGAGCAAATCGCTATGGATTTCGTAGTGGGATTACCTCGAACGCAGAAAGGCAACAACTCTATCTAGGTAATCGTTGATCGACTTACGAAGACAGCTCATTTCTTACCAGTGAAGAACATGTTCACTATCGACCAGTTGGCTAGACTCTACGTTCAAGAAGTTGTGCACTTACATGGAGTTCCAGTGTATATCGTCTCGGATCGTGACCCGAGGTTTGTCTCTCATTTTTGGAGTTTCCAAAAAGCCATGGGTACCAGCTTAAACCTCAGTACGGCCTTCTACCCGCAAACAGACGGACAGTCAGAACGGACAATTCAAACGATGGAAGATATGCTTCGGGCTTGCGCAATTGACTTTCAAGGAAGCTGGGAAGATCATATGTCACTCATCGAATTCGCCTATAACAATAGCTTCTAAGCTAGTATCGGCATGGCACCTTTCGAAGCTCTTTATGGACAGACGTGTAGAACACCGGTTTGTTGGGCAAGCACGGAAGAAGATCATCTAATAGAACCAGAGTTAGTACAGGAAACAACCGAGAAGATCCGCCACATTCAGGAACGTCTCAAGATTACACAAGATCGCCAAAAAAGCTATGCTAATGCACATCGACGAGAATTGGAGTTTCAGGAAGGCAATATGATTTTTTTGAAGGTGTCTCCAATAAAGGGTGTTCTTCGGTTCGGTCGAAAGGAAAGTTGAATCCTCGTTACATCGGACCCTTCGAGATCTTAGAAAGGGTGGGACCAGTAGCATATCGGTTGGCACTAATGCCTGATCTCGCTCAGGTGCATGATGTCTTCCACGTGTCGATGTTGAGAAGATATGTTGCCGACCTTTCTCATGTCCTGACACAACTGCCTGTGCAGTTGAGTCAGAACTTCACTTACGAGGAACGACCGATAGGTGTTATAGATCGACAAGAAAAATGACTTCGTAACAAGGTGGTGTCGCTCGTCAAGATATGGTGGGATAACTATTCTGGAGGAAAAACAACGTAGGAAAAAGAAGCTGACATGAGAGACAAATACCCATAACTTTTCGAGTAAGGTACGACAACTTTCAACTCGAGTAAAGTTTGGAGAACCAAACTTCTAAAGGTAGGGAGACTGTAATTTCCCAAAAAAAAATACATATATATATATATATATAAAATAAAAAATAAAAAATAAATAATAATATTAAATTAAAATAATAACTAATGATATTAATATATATGTATACATACAGAATCATATTAGTTGACTGTAGAATTGAAAATTTTAAGGAAACAAAAAAAAACTTATTAATTAAGGAGTGTTGAAAGGGGATAATTGATAGAAGGTTTTGATTTGTAACTAAAATGGGGTTAAGGTTCATTAAGGCTAGAATGTTTTGTGTTAGTATATATCATAGGGATATGGGAGGTTTTCTGTGCAAGAAAGAAAGAAAAAAGAGAGAAAGAGAGAGTGGGTACCGGTAAACCAAAACTCGGCCCCGACGCGTCCTTCAACCACCATCGGCGCCTACCACCACCAATGCCACCCCAGACGCCGACGAGAACCACCGACACCACCCCTGACGACGTCGACACCTACCGCCGTTGCTGTCCGGCCCTTTGTCTCTCTAGTTTGCGTCTCTCTTCCCCGATCTCTCTCTCTCTCTCCCTCTCTTGTCAACTCGAAACCCCTCCCGCCACCACCGAAGGCCCCCGGCGACTACCGTCGGCACCTTCGGCGGACCCCGAAACCTTTGGTTTTTTGGGGTTCGATCGTGCGCCTACGGTTTTGGATTTTGGTTTCTGTTGGTTCAAGAGTGTTAGAGATCTGTTTGGGTTTTGGTTGACTTCCATTAGGCCTCGTTTGGTTGGGTTTATTGATTAGTTTCTGTTTGGATTATGTTTTATTTATATTAAGTCTTGTTTGGTTACTATTTTATAAACCAATTTATTATTAAGTTGTTATTTTGTAATAATAATAATAATAGGGATAATTACACTTATCTCCCCTGAGGTTTAAGTTTATTACAGGGATCTCCCCTGTGTTCTCTGAAATTACACTAACCTCCCCTGAGATTTAATTTTAACATCAATTGCACCCCAACTGTTAAAATTTTCGTTGAAATTTAACGAAAACCACCCCTCCCACCCCAAAACCACCATTCCCAACTCAAAATCACCCTTCAAACCACCCTTTTTCCCCAAAACCACCCTTCCCACCCCAAAACCACCCTTCCGTTGAAATTTGGGGTGGAAATGGTGATTTTGGGGGGAGAAAGGTGATTTAAAAGGTGATGTTGGAGTGAGAAGGGTGATTTTGGGGGGAGAAAGGTGATTTAAAAGGTGATGTTGGAGTGAGAAGGGTGGTTTTGGGATAGGATGAGCGATTTTCGTTAAATTTCAACGAAAATTTTAACAGTTGCGGTACAATTGATATTAAAAGTAAATCTCAAGGGATGTTAATGTAATTTCAGAGACCACAGAGGAAGTCCCTGTAATAAGCTTAAATCTCAGAAGAGGTAAGTGTAATTATCCCATAATAATAATATTGAGTTTAATTAGTTTTTATAAAAAAAAAATAACTTATACTAAAAGTTTTAAAAGTTTAAAAGGTTTTTTTTATGAAAATCATATTTTAAATTAAAAATAATAACAATTTTAAAAGAATGATAATGGTTAAAAACTCATTGGAAATGAATATTTTATAAACTAATTTAATTAATTGTCTTTAATGTAACAAAATAATATTAGTTTTTAAAAAAGAAAAAAATGGGGTAATAAAGATATTATTTTGTCACTATAATTAATAAAATAGTGATTTAAATGTGATTTTAAGAATAAAGTATAA